>LKNJ01002981.1:39118-106598 GCA_002120245.1 Maccullochella peelii | reverse complement strand
AGGAAGAGGAGGAGGAGGCTGTCGGGCTAAAGAGGGACTGTGTGCTGGGTAGCGATGTGGAATAATGTCCCTGTTTACTTTCTGGGCTGTTGTCGTGTTAAACAGCAGCGAGTCAAGCGGTGCTGGATGCTGGGAGGGGAGAGGACTAGCGGAGGGGTGGGGTGGGGTGGGGTGGGGGTAGCAGCTGATCTACGGGATGTCTGGATCAGTTGTGGGGGGGTCTTGATAGATACGGAACAGAGGGAGGAGAAGATTGCAAGGATTGGGTTGCAGAGGAGGCAGTCATGAGGACGAGAAGGTAAAAAGAGGACAGAAAGTTTTACAAGGTCAAGTTTATTGTCAGACAAAAAAGTCGATTATTTTTCTCACTGTTTTACCTCATTTGCCTAAATAAATACTGGTGTCAAATATATGCTTTTGATATTCCCCTTAACAACAAAGCTCAATGTTTAGCTCGCAGCAGTAAGGGACTGGAGTTGATTAGAACCATACACCGGAACAAATACTGTATCTGCCTGTACTACATGCCATTTGATAGACCCTTAGCTCATAATGGAACAGTTAGGGGACAGTGTGGGTATGTTAGGGGAATGTTATGTCTTGTAGATAGAGTGCACCTTTACCTAAAGTTAGCTGCTACTTCTAACCCAGAATTCCGTTATAATGAGTGATGTGTGTGTGTGTGTGTGTGTGAGAAGTGAATTTCGTAAGTGGCATTATTGCATACATAGATAATGGGGCGACGCTCAGGGATGCAAACAGACAAGAAGCAGAATAGGGATTTCCACCACTTCACCTACTTCCCAGGCGCATAGTGAAGGGAAATAGTTTTGAGGGGTCAAAACTCCAACAACACTTGTACTATAATAAATTGTCTGAGGTGTTCTGAGGCGCTCTTTCTCCCAAACCCATCTGACAGAAAAGTTACTGTCTACACAGGCTGCATAACAGCTTGCGTTTCACTCGCGCTTCACACATGTGGCCACAAACAGATGCACATTTGTTGGCTTCAGAGGAAATTGAGTCTTTTAACCAGCAATTCACTTGAATTATTAAATAATTGTAATTGAATTCAATTTGATTAGTGGATATCTAACAACCTGGTTTGGAATTAAAAAGTTTACGCTGCAGTAAGAGTACGATGAGGTAGCAATATTTGTTACGTTTCTATAAAAGCCCTAATATTACTTGGACTTTGTGACTTTTCATTCATTACTACTTATTATTCATATAGTTACACGCATGCAGTGTACTCACTGCTGGCCAACACATTTAATCAAGAAACTGAAATTTTCTTGTTTAAGGTTATTACACAGCGTTTTAGGACAGTAATCCTTTAACAGCATTTCTTCACTCTCTTTCCTCCCAGTCACTCTGAAAAACACAAAAGAGAAGGTTGAGAGAATTTTAGATCAAGCTTACTTCAGCTTAACATGTGATCGGTTATCGTTTGTCTCCTAATAAACTAGGGAATCCGAGCAATTATCTGAATTATTATCCGATCATTTTTCTCAATTCACAGAGTGGGAAAAGGTTCATATTTATAGAAATCAAACAACATTTATTCTATGACCTGTGGCAAACAAAAAATATATTAGCTTCATTATATCAAAACTAGCCTTACATTGACATATTCATAGCTGTTGTGAACATAGACTGTATGTGCTGCATCATGAGCCCTGTACGCTAGTTACCTAGTGTTAGCTAACGTTGTCAAGCTAACATTACTTTTTTAAGCTTTATTTGCTTAGCTGACTATTTTCATTGAACATAGATATAGCGTCATAACTAACTACATCTTTAAGTATCTATCCTATATAACTAAATCTTTTTCTAAACCGTAATCCACCTACCGATCGTGGTGTGCACGGAATCCAGAGAATTTGCTGTACTTCCGCTGCTCACCTGATAGTACGCAAGGGTTCTTGATTGGTTGCAGAACTATCTGCTGTCCAGTCAGGTTTCTTGTGTAGGCTACTTTTTTCTTACTGCAAAACTAGGTGTGCTGAACACAGGCATATAGGAATTATTATGCCAAACACCTCTGAGGCAGACTGAAGTCTGAATTGAGGGACTGTGGTAGATTAAACAGCCTAAATGCTGAACAAATAAGATTAATTAATCCCATTATGTGCATTGAAGCCAAATATATTTCATGGCTGACTTCAGTTTTGATTGCTGAATGAAAAATAAATCTACTTTTTTTTTTTTTTACTATCATTTAATCTGCAGATTATTTTCATTTTTCAATACAATACCCTACTTAAGTGCCATGTACCACTGTACCATGTAAAATTGTACCATGGCAACTCTTAGATTGCTTACCATGGCACAGTTGGCCAGTACTGTACCATGGTGCATTGCTTGTACCATAGGAAGTGCCATGGTAAAACTGAGAATACTATCCATTGCCATCAGAATACCATGGTAGTTAATGTAAGGGGAATAAACACAGACTGCACAAACAGTCCACTGGTCAAATTTGTGCTAGTGAAAATCTGCTATGTTCAGAAGTGTGATCTGGTGTGACTGTAAAGGTCACAATAAAAGGTATGGGAGTTTGTATTCCTTTGAATTTTACCTTAGTTCTTTGTCAAATGCACCTAATAGTTAGTCTGCAGTGTAGAAAATAATAACATGAAAAAACAACATGAGCTGGTAACCTACCAGATAATTTAATTAGTATGGCATCATAGGAGTTTCTTTTGCAGAGGCTGGATGAGATTCTTCTGATGTTTTTTGATTTATTATTATTGGGGTTTTTTTTGTCAAATGTAAAGAAATAAATTACTAGCAGAAAAGATTTTTTATTAGGAGCTTTACTCAAGCTGTGTTCATGTGGTTTTAGAAATCTGCAGTAGATCAGTTGGATGACACCACATTCAGGTTCACAGGATAACCTTACCTTCTCTGTGTGTTCCCTTCTTCCATCTTCCTGTCTTCTGTCTAGCCTAGCTCTGGCCATCCCCCACCCACCCCTTTCCCATCTCTTGCCCCAGCACTGGCCTGTGTAAGTGTGCTCAGGGATGGGGGGAGGGGGTGGGGGCAGAAGGGAGTGGGTCAGCAGCGCTGGGTCGGTCATGCGAGAGTAGCCGGAGTGCTTGTGGTCATTATAAGAGCAAAGTCTCAACGTTGCCACACCAATTAGTTTTGACCCAGAAGGAACAGTCTGTAGACCGGGGACAGGCATCGCTCCATCCACAGCAGATTCAGATGGACGGACACACACGTGAAACCTCACACTGACACACACACACACACACTCAGACTAGCTTGCACGTGGAGCATCACTTCCATTTGTACTGCTAGAGCGGACACTGGATCTCTCCCTCTCTTGCCCCATATTCTGTTCACATTGTCTATCTAATACCATGGCAGCACAGAACTTTTCAGTTGAGGTGCTTCCTGACAGACAGGGAGTGTCTTGAATGACAACCTTTATATGAATCTGGGAGAGCATGTTGAAGGGACGACCTTCACAGGAACAGGAATCAGATTTGTTTAGATCAGAATCATCAACGTAGAGGGATGAAAAGTTACCAAATTTCTGTCTAATGTGTGCAAAACTCCATGTGACTTTTATATACAACCTCTGCCTGTTTATGTAATTGGCCAAATAAGTCTTCCAACACAAACGACAGAATAGGTTTGCTGAGTGATAGTCCTGTGTGTGTTTGACCCATACTTCCATCCTGACCGCCTCCCTACGTGGACTTTGTCACTCTTTATACTACCTCACCAGACTTCCGCCTTTGCCACCAGGGGGCGATCCAGATGTTTTGGTTTCACTTTTTGGTGGGATCTTTACAGTCTATGGTTGTAGAAGCCAGGCGTGGGCTTAACACTGTAGAAAGACGTGTGGAATCTCCCCCCTCATTTGGAGTGTCTAAAGACATAAATTAAGAATATTTAAACATTTCCAGCTCAAAGAAACTTGAAAGACCTAATTTACTTGATTCTTCCTTGTTTCAAGATGCAGACTCAAATATAAAAAAAATCCTGATGCAAGTTGACTTGACTAATGGAAGCAGTTCAAAATATTCTCTAATGCCTCTTGTTTTCATTTGCTTTAAGAAAATAGAGGTTTTAGGACTCTTTAAGACAGGAATGGTTTGATAAAATGCAGATTTTTTTGCATACCAGAAAAATACGCTGAATAACCAAGAGTGAAAACATGGATGTTCAGTAAGTACTTTACTTTATTTTAACTTCTGTCTTATTTTTATAGTTTTGCCCAGCTTTTCTATTAGTTATTATAGCATTGTACTCACCAAAGTAATTGCTGAGGTCTGGGAACATGCCGATGACATCAAATACAACGCGCCAGGAAACACAAGCCAACAGTTTACCCCCATTATCTAAACCACTTTATTTGGAGGTAAAAGTGAAAATGGGTGCACCTGAGAACTCAGTTACAATCGCTCATTGCAGGAAAACTTTGTGCACAAAACTAAGTACATCAGGTCACAGATGAAGCAAGAAGTGGGTCTGTTAACTGTGATGCATGTTTACAATGGACAGTTTAGGTCATAATTTTTGTTTGTTCTTCCAAATAAGTTTGACTTACCTGGGAGTTTGTTTCCAACAGACCGCCCTCCCCAAAAATACGGACATTTAGGTCGTCTGTGCAGCAGCTTATTACAACCCATATTTACGTTTCTTGTTAGGTGGCCGTAGTAATTATGACGGGAGCAAAGGAGGAAGTCACGTGAGGTAGCATAAAGAGCGACAAAGTCCATGTACGAAGGTAGTCGGGGGTGGACAGATGAGTCAAACACAGAACTTTCACGCAGGAGGCCGCTTATTAGATTTATTTTAATATATGTCCGATCGTAACGTTAAGTTACATAATTTAAGTTACGTGATGTAACTGAACTTACAACCTAACCAAGTCGTTTTGGTACCTAAACCTAACCAAACTGTGACCGTTTTACAAGGTTAACCACGTGTTTATTATTGTTACCATGACGACGAAGGTCCGGTACGACTGAAGGTGGAAAATGATAAATGGACTTCATTATATAGCGCTTTTTGGTCTCATTTACACACCGATGATGACGGAGCTGCCATGCAAGGTGCTGGCCTCCACCGGGAGCAACTTAGGGTTCAGTGTCTTGCCCAAGGACACTTTGACAGGAGGACAGGCTCTCCAACGGTCATATAGGTATGTCGTTTTGGGAGTCATTGGCAAACGACCTATTCTGTTGTTTAGGCATGAGGATGTGTTGGTTTCCAGCCTGTCTGATCGTCTTACTGCTTGCGCCATCTGAATTTTTTTTAGTGATCTCACCTTGTTCCTATCTCAGCCATTACAATCTTAATGCTGTTACTGATCGGAATGTTGTAATAAACTAGAGTGATCCTTTAACCGTGTTTCTCACTCAGTGTACGAGCTCGGTCAGGTGATTACATACGATACACTGACCCAAAACCAGATTCCATGTGTGTGCCTGCATGTAAATTCTCTGTGTCCCTCCTGGCTGCCAGCTCGGCCCAGGCAGACTCCTCTCTGATTTGTTAAGGTAATGATCTAATCTGCGGCCATTAGGGAGAGCAGCCTTTAGTGTTTAATGTGTGGCCAGGTGGTCCAGCTGCCAAGCTCCACAAATTAAAGGGCCCGGGCTCTGCAGTAATGAGTAATGAGCTGTATTTAAAAGCTGCCATACCTGAGCCCGCTCGGCCAGGCCTCAATATGGCCAGGTTCAAGTGAACAACTTGACTGCTTTTTCAAATCCCCAGATGCTCAGATGAGCTCAGACTACTGTGCACAGTGCAGCTACACACACACATGCTAAGAAACACCTGAGAACAAATACTCCTCCAGGTAGAGGTTTTATGTACGTCCCACATTTTAGACTCTTTGGTGACTATTCAATAAAGGACATGTAAGAAAATAATTAGGTACAGGTAGGTGAACCGAAAACAAAAAAAATGTTGGTTACTTTTCATTTGGTTACATGATCCAGATGTAACTAGAAATGGCTGGATGAAGGGAAAATCACACATTCAGATTTATCAGTCGACAATCCAAATTGTAGATGTTCAAATGTCCAGTTTTTCGGAACACTCTTCGTAGCTCTACAATTCCATGACAACTGGGCAGAGGATGAAGATTCCCTGATATGGCTGAAAGCTCCAACAGCTACTGAATGGACCTTGTGGAGAGATCGTTCATCATGACTGATCTGACATAACAAGAATCTATTACAGCTTAAAATGGACTTTTGTGGTATATTAATCTGATGTGACTTCCTTTGTGTCTAAGGCATGATAATTATGATACATTTATTACAGTGATCTTAATAAGGCAGAACAAGATGCATCTAGTCTCTCGCTCTTTTTTACTTCATCACTGTACGACATTTAATTCAAATTTATGCTATGTTGGAAGTGTCATTGAAATGTTGCTGAGTCCGACCTAATCAAACTGTGATTTTTACATAAACGTGACTCAGGTGCTTATTTAAAGTAAACATGAGACCGACATGTAAAATTGCCATCATATTTATGTAAGGCTTTAGTGTCCCACAAAATACCTCAACGTCAACCAGTTGAACATGAATTGGTTCGAATAAACAAAGCGAGCATCAATTTTAAGATGAATGCATAATATATAATATAATAAGATAAAAGATCCAAGAATTTATCAGTGTTTATTTGTCATGTTAAAAAGGGGGGATAAAAATAATCAATAACGATAAAGTCCAGGTATTCTTCACTATTACTCTATGTGAAGCATGTTCTGAGCTGTGCTTGTACATTAAGAAGACTTTTATTTGCTGTAAACTGGGATGAACAGAAGAAAACATAATAACTTTTGGATGGAAAGCAATTTCTTGTAAACCTCCATTGTTCCATAAATAAAAAACAGGTATTTTTGAATGAATATTAATAATAAATGATGAAAATGATGAGCCTTGAACAAAGGCATAAATGTTTTACTTGCTATATACATTTATTAATGAACACTAACACATGCAGTGACTACAGAACAGTGTGTAGAGGTAAGTTACTTTGTTATGAGTCATTTTCACATCGTTACTTTCAACATCATCTAAATGAAATGCAGGCTCTACCTACTAGGTCAGTTATAGTTTAAAGTAAACTATGGATATTTTTGACCAAACTTTGTGTAGTAGTAATATTGTTGGGGTAGTAGTCCGTCTCCTTGAACTATGATAAATTAGCAACTTGCTTACATTGTTACATATAATGCTTACCCACATCAGGTGTTGTGTAGACCTAATTTTGTAAGGCCATGTTACTATGGAGCAAAGAAAATAAAATTTAAAAAAACAACCAAAAATTAAAGAGTAAAAATTCTCTTTAAAAATTAGAGTAAATACAGAGATCACAGCATTAGAAAAACTACAGTTACCACAAGAGAGTTGTCTGGTACCCAACACAAACTCATAGGCATTATAATGTGAGTACCAACTACTCAAGTGTGTCTACACTCAATGAGAAATGCACATACACAGTGATCCTGTAGTGAGTGGCGGCCGGTGACGGCTGCCCACACTTCCATCAGTGTGTGTGACAGGGGGGTGGAGTGAATGCATGAAGCCTGCCATGTCACATCATATTCACACACCACACACACACACACACACACACACACACACACACACACGCTATCTATCTATCTAGATGGACAGACGGACGGATGGACAGACAAATATAAGGAAAAAATAAACAAAGCTAATGAATAATGGGGATATGTACTTGCTAAAGTACTATTCAAACCATCCATTAACCATCCGTTTAGTTAATTTTTGTTACTATAGTTAAAAGTTAAGTAACAAATTAGATGAAAATGAAGTTTTTTGTTTAGGCTCTGTTTCATCCCTGCAGGTGAAATTGTTGTTTTTTTTTCATTTTTGCATTGTGTATGTTGCTTGTGCTCCATACCGTGCAATAATGGTCTCAATCTCAATAAAACAAAATTGGGACTCCACATGAGGTGATGATATACAGCTGGCTTATATATTGCTATTTTTCATTTATTTTTTAGTAGAATACTAAAATAAATGTGAAATCTGTCATAATCCCCATCTGATACATTTTTAGCTCTGTCGAAACGCAAAACGAGCTCCAGTCACATTCACGTGACAGTTTGACACCTTCACAACATGCTGCTGTCATGGAAATATTGATACCGAGAAAGTTTGGGTCCGTGGGCCAGAAAAGGCGGAGAAGTAAAGGCTAAATACAACACCTGGAATACAACAAGTTCCTACAGATATACATATAAAATTCCATACAGTTTCACATTGGTAGTAGTTTATTAGCAGCTCAACCAATCTGCAGCATCAGTGTCTGTAGTGCATCTGTAACCCTGACAGTGTTAGTGCCATGTTCTGTGAAGTACAAGCAGTTATATGGCAGACAAATTATAACTACTATACTGCTACTTGATTTCAGTACTTTTCTAGCCTGTTTTAAAACTAATTAGATATTTGACAGCAGTTCTGACTGCTGACTCTGTGTCTGGGTCAGCCCGTCCACCCATCCAGGCTCCTCATCGGGGCTGATTGACCTCTACTTCGATTTCACGCATGCGTGGCGGAGAGCTGTCATTAAGCAATGTGATTGGAATATTCAGATGACTGTTTTAATTGAAGAGAACAAGTGTTCACACATGGCGGGGCTGGCGGTGTTGTCGAGCGCCTGAGGCTGAGTCCCTGAGCGGCCCAGACCCATCTGATCACGGCTCAGCAGAGACCGCGAGCCCACCAACACTACGACAAAAACCCTGGCTGCTTTTAATGCCCCCCAGGCTTCCATCGCATCCACATCACACTGCGTGCACACACACACACACACACACACACACACACACACACACACACACACACACACACAGACACAGGCCTGCACGGCACAGTAGAGGGAGGGAAGGAAGGGGAGAAGAAGGGAGGACAGGGGGAGAGCGGACACAGGAGAGGTGGAGGGAAGAGATGAATGAGGTGAGTGACAGCATAATTTGAAGCAGTAAACACGTTAACATGCACAACAAATGGGATTTAAACAATGTGAGTGAGCCATGTAAACACGCACTGAACACACTGAGTGCTCCAGTCAGCACAAGCAGCATAACAAACATGAGTCAGCACGAGTAAATAAGAGCAAAGCATACACGTACACACGTAAAGCATCGCTCTGCTCATGTGAATGAGTAGTAGTAGAATATAACAGGCTTCCATTTGATCTTTAAAATGTATTTTCAATTTAAATTTTTTGTCTTCAGCATAACATTACAAAAATACAAGTGTATGCTATTTAGTTATACTTAAACTAATAACATTTTATATTAAAAGTGGTCATCATGCCTGCGATACAGCTAACAAAAGAATTAGAAAAGCTGCCCACATTTAATGCACAACCTTACTGAAAACTACATTTAGTTTCATTGATCTAGACATGAGACTTTGACTTTATTTATATCTTTAACCAGAAACTGCACACACACACACACACACACACACACACACACACACACACACATACAAAATAAATACATCATTTAAACACTTTAAAACTGAAAAAGAGTTACCAAAAATCAAATATAAGTCCCAGGAACTCTGCCCTTTTCTGCCTTACCTGTGGCTGATGTCCATTTGTGTTGCCTTTGTATTAGAATAATAATATTACATATTGTTACACATTGTCACATACCTGTAAATCAAAATATAAAATACCCCCCCACCCCCTTACTTACGAAGTTTAATACTGCAGTTGAAGGCAACTTCCACAAGCATATAAACACTTTTATCAACTGCTCTCTTTTCTCCTGTGGATTACGACCGTTGGGCAATAAGAGGACGCTCAAACTGCAACTGTAAACCTGTTCCGTCTCTAATGAGGGAGAACAAAACTTGGATCCCCCCCCCCCTCCATTCACGGTGGGAATTATGCCATAGCAAACATATAAATGCAACTTTCTAAGATCAAATTAAAACATTAGGTCCGAACAGTATTCCATAAATAGTACAATTCTGTCAGCATAATAATTAAAATCACTAACCACATGGTCATGATCCAACATTTTCACACACAAGTACGCATCGTGACTGAATTCTGTCTATAAATAGCAAATTAAGAAATTAGCAATTTTTAAAAACAATGCTGCAGAGAAGTCCAGTAGTAGTATACATACAACTATGGTCTATCATATTAATGTTTACTGATGCTGTTAAAAGTTAAAGTTTTTCTAATTTGGCGGTGGCTCAGGAGGTAGAGTGGGTCGTCCATTAGTCCCAGAGTTGGCAGTTCGATCCCTGTCTCTGTCCACATGTCAAAGTGTCCTTGGGTAAGACACTGAAGCTGGACCTAAGTTGATCCCTCCTGATGGAGGCCAGCACCTTGCATGGCAGCTCCGTCGCCATCAGTGTGTGAATGAGACCAATCTGTAAAGCTTTGGAAACCGATAAGGTTGAAAAGTGTTATATAAGTCCATTTACAACAATGATGATCAGCTGATAATTGTGTCTCTATTTTTCTATTGGCAGTGGTAAAAATAGCCTATAAACATACATTGGCTTGTCAATAGATGTTCTGTTTGTCTCTTTGCATGTATTGGCATATACTGGCTTGGCAATGCATTGGTTTGAGATTTTAGAGAAGTATATGTTCTTATGCTGTCTTGTTGGTTTCTTTCATTTTTGTAATTTCCCTTTGATTACAGTAGACATTTGCAGTATCTTATGTAGTCGTTTGCGTGTACATACAGCCAGAGAGGTGGGAAAGCTGTTCAGATCAGATAGATATTACCTCCCTGTTTTCTGGACGTTTTTACCATAAGACAAGTCTAACGTTAAATTGTCAAATTTAGCATGAAAGATCTTGGCAGCGCGGCAGTCTACTTTATCTGAGTGCTGTCTCTTGGGGAAAAAAAATCTAAAATATCTTCCGCTGTCTTGTACACGGATTAAGAGACTAAATATGTGTGCTAGCGTTGTGCATGGAATTATTATTACACTGAGACTTGTTAGTTGCCAGGATCACTACGGAGAATGAAATGGCTGAGCGATACTGGGGTCCGCTAGCCCTTCACCCCCTCACGCCTGGTCCTCTTACCGTGCTCAGGCACCTCCTGTCCTACCCAGATCACCCACTCCTCATCCGCATTAATTGGCTGTCAAAAATGTGCTGAATTAACGGATTAATGAGCGTGGATTTGAATCCTAAGTTTGGCAAGGGGGGGATGTTTCCCTGCCGTGGCGCAGGCTCCCCCTGCTTCCCCTCTCGTGTGCGCAGGCCTGTTACAGATATGCATCCAGGACATTTGAGCGGATTGCATTTCATTAGTTTGATTTGAGCGGACAGCACTAAGCTGCTGAGGGCTCTGCGCTGACAGCTAATTACAGGAATCAGCCTTGTCCACTGATAGAGAACAATGGGCTGGGATGAGCCCGCCTCGCCAGGGGGACCGGCCCTGCATACAGCCCCAGCATTTGGCTCCCATATAGTCCCCAGTATGGAGAACCATTACTTGTGTTAAAGGATATGGAAGGTCTAATTGAGTGCTACCTTCCTCCTCAGCTCCCAACTCTATTTTGAGACAGAAACAGAAAGAATGATAGAGAGATAGGAAAAATGGCCCTCCTGGCAAACTGAAGTGCCCCCCCNGCCCCCCCCCCACACACACACACACCTCCCAACCAACTACCCCCCCCTCACCCATCCCCACTGTTACCCTCCAAACCACAGCGTCCTTCATCCCCTTGCCTGGGTCGGCCGGCCGGCTGCGTGCATGGGTCTGTCCGCTTCCATAACTCCGTCCATCTTTAAATCATCAACATTAAAACACGCCGCTCACTCATGTGAACACTTTCCCCCTTAAAAGAGAATTAAATGGATTAGCGCAAACGTCAGTAGATTTAGCGGTGCATTACCCTTGCAACATTCCAAATGGCAGATCGCAGTCAGACAACTGGATTAGCTGAGTTCCTGCTCCCTGCCCGCTGTAATCTTTTGTCAGAAATCATGTTTTCTCTCTCTCTCTCTTTCTCTCTCTGTTCTTCCGCCGACCACGCAGAAGTTTTCTTTTATTTCCGTCTCTAATGATCAACTTTGTTTGTAAAGCTAAGCAAAACTACTTTGGATCTTCTAAGCCGTAGTAGTGGGGGTGGAGGCAATTTTAGACAGGGTCTCTGTCTAGTGTGTGCTCCTGTGTCTCGTTTGGGAGGCATTGATATGGCCAGTGGCTAGTGGCCAGGTGCGCTGACACAGACTATTATTTTGGGAGCGAGTAGCACCATCTCTCAGCTTTTTGTGCCATTTTCAGGTCAGGCCTTTAGGTCATTTTCCCCTACAGATTCTACCAGTCTATTTTCTGGTTGGCTGATGGAAGGTAATGACTGAGAGGCTGATGGTGGTGCTGGCTGTACCTGCATGTGACCATGTCATCTCAGCTCAGTGACAGGGCCTGCGGTGGCCGGCGTCTGCCAGGGGAGCGCCAAGGAACAGGCAGAGCCCAGCGCCTGGTCCGGGGGGTCAATGTGAGGTGGCCCCTGCACTGACTGACAGGACACCGAGGTTTGTTAGGGAGATTTGTCCCTGCCGCGGATCTCCTGTCGGCCCGGTTGTGGCATTCGTGTCAATTTGCACCCCACGCACGTTGGCAGTCTAGCTGACAGGTGAGCGGTGGTATGGCGTCCTGTCCGCCTAATTGTACCCCGCAGTCCTGCTTGTGTGTGGGTGCAGAGAGGATGGCTGAGGCCCGGGCCTGTTAGCGCCCTGCTTGCCCTGGCGGCCAGGCCCAGAGCAGCCTCCTCAGCATGGGAGTAATCCAAGGTGAGGGCCTGTCGCTCTGTCAGCTGGTTGTCTACCGGCTGCAGAGAATGATGGACACGCCGCCCGGCACAACACACAGATATGTATTCTGAGCCTGCCGTCTGCACATGGTGGCGCGCACAGTGAGCATGCACGTGCAAACGCAAACACCCACTCACAATACATGCAAACAATAAATCAAACTGCATTTACATGAAATCCAGGGTAAGGTAGATAGATACACATGCATTTATGTCATGCGTGTGTATCCTTTAGGGAATCCAAGGCCTTCAGTGTGGGGGGAAAAGGGGAGGGAGAGGTTGTAATTGTCAAATTGTCCATCTCGGAATTCCCCAAAGAACTTTGTATGTAAATATGTTGAAACACAATTCTTGAGCAATTTCCATGTTTTGTTTCCCAGCTACGATACATGATAAATGGGCAAGAATTAATGTCACTCAAAATACAGCCATTCCTCACATAATACACACTTCTGTCATGAGTCAAGCTGTCTCCCTGAATACTTAAAAAATTATTCGACATGTGTGACAGACAAACCGCAAATGAAACCCGCCTAATAAACGCATTCGTTTCCTCCCACCGTTATTTTTTTTTTCAAAAATGAATCGATGATGTTAGCTTGTTTGATGAACAGTGTGAAGAAGGTGTGTGAGGCGTGTGTGTTTGTGGGGGAGGGTGTGTGTGTGTGTGTTGGGGGGGGTAGTCGGGGAGGTGTGCCATTTCCTGGCTCATGAAGGCCTCGGTGCCAGCTGCGCGGGGCTGGTGCTGCTTCCTGGGGGCAGATGCCTGCAGTGCCGCGTCCATGATCCCAGCTCTGTTCCTGCACCAGCCCCTGCAGTCTGCTTCACGCCCCGGGGGGGTTGAGGGTGTGGGGGCGGGGGTGGGGGGTGGGCGTAACACACACACACACACACACACACACACACACACACATAAAGACATACACCGCTCAAATGCTTGTGCATGCACAATCACACAGAATACATATGACTGGAAGTGCAAATACACACACTGTCTCTCTCTCTCTCTCACACACACACACACACACCTCCTAAGCTCTGGAGCATTAATTAGGCAGCCTACAAGTCTGCCACACCATGGTATACCTCCATCGCATGCTGGAAAACAGGCAGAGAGGACGAAAAGCACAATTCAACACACGCACACACACACACACTTACACACGCTGCAGAATTGGGAGGAACTGGGAGGTGCGGCCGGACCCCGACAAAAGAGAGATGAAGAAAAGAAGAGATTCCAGTCGCTTTTTTTGCCTCTGAACATCAACTCCTCCTCGCCTTCAACCAGCTCATCCATCGCTTTCATCACCCATTCCCTCTGTCTCCCCTCTCCTCTCCAGGCACGTTGTTACTGACACCACACTGGCATCCAGAGGCCCCGGCGGGTACTGCAGTCTCTCCGCCACACTGCCCCCCCCACCATCACCACCACCAAGTCTATAAATAGGTTCTAATTAACCACCAGCACTGTACTTTGGAGATGTTGTTCAGAGTGTTTGTTGTCGTGTATCTATAGAAGTCGCTCCTCTCTGGGACTGAAGGAGGGCTGAAGGTCTCTTTGCATTTTGATAATAACACACTGGTGTTCAGCCAGCGTTTGAAAATAACATGCAGGTGAAGCTACATGAGCGAAGACATTAGCTAGCCCGGGTCAGGTTGATGCCAGACTGTGATTTTTGACTCTTTCAGTGATGGAGGTTCCTTTCTGACCGCAATAATAGTTTGTTATTTTTTTATGTTTGAGGATTTTACTTGACAGTGAACTTGACAAACCCTGCAGTGAAGCCTGCATGATTCTGTGTTAAAGAGCTGCGAACATGAAATCATTTCAGAAATTGGGATTTTGGTGGAAAGTGTTAGTGTCCCATGTTGTGTGTTCAAATGATTTTCCACCCTGAGAAGAATGTGATTGAACAGTTTCAGTAACTGTGAAAATGTTGCATTTAAATTTCAAGAATATGGCCACAAAACATCAGCAACTAGCTGATTGTATTTAAAAAAGAGCGTTTTTCTCAAGCCAGGACTATTTTTGTGACTTAACAATTACACTTTGCCTGAAACTCCTCTGTGTTTTTTGGCACGGAACTCCAGTTTTAGTATTTCAAATAAAGGCATTTCTCTGCTGTTCGATACTTTTAATGACACAAATTTTAATGAAGACTTATAAAAGAACATTTTAGTCTACAGTCATTGCTATGCTACTTAGACACATGAACTTAATATTTACTGTAATAAAATATTTTTCTATTTTTGCTCATTTCTGCTTTTTCATTTCCATTTGCATATCAGGTGACCCCAAATGGGGTCCCGACCCCAAGATTGAGAAAGGATGCCTAAACTTATTAGATTTCACTTTTAATATTATGCATTATTATATTGTGCTTTATTTACTCAACATATATTGCATACAAAGACGACATCTATTACATGACTGTCTGTCCTGGAAGAGGGATCCCTCCTCTGTCTGTTAAATGGTTTCTTTATGGAGTTTTTTCTTATTAAAACTGAGGGACAATTTTTGTTAAGTGGGGGGTTTATATTAATAAAACTGAATTGTCTTGGCCTCATATTGTCATATTCCAAAATATAGATTTTGGAATAGTGAAACAAGTAATAGTATGTAGTAATAAGTAATCAGGTCAGGTAATAATGTGATTTTATTGTTATCATTCTGTGAAAATGTAGCTGAAAGTATAGACTGATTTGAAAAGTCTGCATTGCAATGGCGGCACTTTGACAACAATAACAACAGACATGATGTTTCCTGTGATGTATTACTGGATTCATGCTAGTTTCAAGTCTCTGCAGGTTGATCTTCACAGCATAATAAAATGACTTCATTCAGTCATTCTATGAATGCCTCGAATACAATGAAAGCATTCAAAAATTGAATATGCTATGATATGGTTAGGAAAATGGTCTGCAGTCATGTAAAGAATATACTATTTGTTGTAAATGGGCTAACTGTCATCCTAAGTTGAATCACAGTGTATTTCTTGTGTCACATGTATGTTCTGTCAAAGAATGGATCTCCATCTCAAGGGCCCTAATTGATGAAATCAATGAGAAGTGAACAGAGTTCGACTCCTGACAGTGCGGACGCTGCATGGTTAACATTCTCCCTCTCTGTGCGATGGGGCCGGCTGCAGAGGGCTGTGGCAGCTGTCTGAGCGCGTGTTTTGCCCATATGGGGCAGAAATGCTCATGGTGCACTGATTTCCGATAGGTCTTCACCTCCTCTGCTGTTCATGGCCTGCGGCTCCTTCCTCCTTCTCCTCCTCCTCCTCCTCCGCGCTCAATCAATTGACTGACGCCGCTGACCAGCTCCCACAGCACGCTGCCGGGGGAGGGAAGTTATTGGAGTCGTGTGTGTGTGTGTGTGTGTGGGTGTGTGGGTGTGTGTGTCTGCATTTGATACACCTCCAGTGGGGTTGCACATGCAGTAATGTTTGAATAATCTGCAAACAGTCCAAAGCTTCAGACGGGAAAATAACTGATACTCCACACCAGACTTCTGTGGAAGGTTTGCTGTTTTAAACATGTTGTGTTGAAATATGCATTTCTAAAGACTTTGCTTTTTATTCATTTTGGAAAATGTAAACAACCTGCTCTATTATTATACGTTAAGTACAGGCAGTGCTTATAGCACAGTGATCCTGAAACCTTTTTAGGAGCTTTTTTCCAGAGATGTAAATTCACTGTAATCTCTTTATAATGTCACTTCAATTACAATATAATTATACATACATATACATTAAGGTGAGTGGTGCTGCTAAATATGATTTAGCAGCATCACACAGAAACCGGTGGAGATTAGTAGATTTTTAGTCAGTGGGAAAAACCCAGAAAAATGAAGTCACTAGAGAGGGTTAGGATCTGAAAAGTCACTAAATCTGCAGCTGCTCGCAAAGCTGCCAAATAGCGAGCTGGTATAAAGCAAACAATTTCACAACCCATTGTGCATATATCTTCCAGAATTCATGTTCAAAATAATTTAAAGCACGATAAACTTCCCATTGTGCACAGAAAGTAGAAATTAAAGGGAGAATGAGTAGGGTTTGTCAGTTGCGGTTTGTAAATGCAACATTCAAAGTTGGCTCCTAGCTTCCTCTTGGATGCGTGCTTATGATCTGGTACCTGGTCGCTACGTTTCTGTAGAGTCCCGCCCTCACACCCTGCGCGCTGTTATTGGCTGGGGGCTACACACCCATTGTCCAAAGGTTGACGCCCAGAAACGTCCCGAACACAGCAAAATAAGAAAATACAGGCAGAGGCCAGGGTCCCTGCAGATCCAGACGCCACCATACACTTCTAGTGGGTCACAGGCGATGATTGAGAGGGATTGTTTTTGTATGAGTCTATACATTGTTTTTTTTAGGAAAATCCTACTCATTCTGCCTTTAAGTTGTGATTTAATTAGGTTTTTAATGCCTCTACAAAATGCTCTGAATTCTAGGAACGTTATGTTGCAACATGGTTCCAAAGTGTGAAAGGACAAGCACAAAACATGTAACATAAAATGAAAAAATAAAAATCTTTAAAGCTAAAATTACATCAGTACAAACAAACCATAATATAGAGAGCTATGTCAAATCAACAACATGCTACAGAAATCAATGGCTCAAATACAATTTAATGAATAACCAGTAACATTAATCCAAAAATGCATCCCGATGTCCCTCTTAAAAGCATGTGCTCAGATTTACTTATTTCAGTGTCTGTTCTGTTGGGTAGTGTATCATATTTTAGGTTTTTAATATCTTTAATTTAGTTGAACTTACTTGAGTACAGCACTTGAGTAAATGTGTTCAGTTACTTACCACCAGTGGATACAGCTTTTCCTCCTGCAGAACTAAGAGCTTATTAAATGTTCTAAAGTAAATTGCAGGAGTTTATACAAAATGTTTTAGTTGTGATTACAGATTATTATTTATATACATAAACATACATAATATATACAGGTGTTTTCAGGTTGTTTACTACTCCATTATTGCTGCAGAGAAAAAAATATTATTTACTTATTTATGAGGATTAATGCAAAGATTAGCAGATGCTGCCAAAAAGTGAACTCAGCCTAGATCAAATATCTCCAGAACAGTTTGAGGATCAGTTTTCATTTCCCCACAATCACAGCTGTGATTCCAAAATCTTTACAGGAGAAAAAAAAAACACACTGCCGGTTTGTTCAACTGTTTTTCTGTTGTGAGACCTCACCTTTGAGACAGGGGAGGTGTAGATACCAGGTGTGTGATCGAGAGTGCTCTCCTCTGGGAAAGTAAGGTGCCTGCTGTCATGGCCACCAGCACAGGTGTGTGTGTGAGTGTGTTAGTGTGTGGCCACTGCCCCAGGGAGCTGGTCAGCTGTTGTTTCATGCAGGAGATTACACAGCTTAATCAGGCAGCCAGATCAGGTGCAGCTGATGCTGTGGAGTCTCAACGCGCACACACACACACTAACCCAACCCCACCACCCACACACACCCCTCCCTTTACACCCAATTAGCCCCGTTACCTGGCCCTCAATGCCAAGGGACCACAGACACACCCACCTCATATACAGGTAAGCACAGCCTCACTCATGTGCAGGCCCATACATGTAGAATAATAGTCCACACACACACACACACATACACTGCACAGTGCAATCACAAACAGGTCACATGCAATTTAAACCACACCAATGTTTATGAAGAGCCAATACAGTCTTTTCTATTACAAACACATCTCATCCAGTCAGTGTGGTTGAACTGTGACATAATGGTTGTAATGCAGTTTGATACATTAACTACAGTATATACTGTAGAACTGATCAATACTACTACTGGTTGTGTATGAGACGCCCTTAAACTGATTCTAATGAGACGAATGCTCAACGAGATGCAAGGTTAAAGACCCCCTGTAGACATGTATTTAAACATATGTACAAATAGTCTGCTTGGAACAATAATGTGTGTGTGATATGTTTTTTCTGCAAAAAAAGTATAATTTTCACATTAAAATCCTTAAAAAGACTTCTACTCCTTCTAGCTCATTAAAAATTCCAGAATCTATGAATATGCAAATTTAGTTCACTTCTAAAGTTTTCCTGCTGGACACAAGATGTCTCCTGCTTCACTGTAAAGTCCATTCTCAGCGTATGTGTGCTGGAGGCTTCAAGTTTCCACATCACACTTTTTGCAAGTTGAATACTGGACCACGATTGGCTTCCAAACTATTTGTGATGTCACAAATCATGCTCGTAGGCCCGCCCCTGAAAATAGGATTTCCAATGAGCACGTAGAAACTTTCCACTTTCAGCAGATGAATGTGAAAACATCCTTCTGGCGTCAAACTCTGCACACATGCCATTCTGTACAGTGAAGCTCAAACATTCAACTGGAGGAACAAGAAACGTTTAATATCACTGTCATCATTGTTTCATTTGAAGGTTTTGGGGAATTTTATTGTCCCAACGTTTAATATCACTGTCATCATTGTTTCATTTGAAGGTTTTGGGGAATTTTATTGTCCCATGTGGTCTAAATGCTGTTGCTGAGGCTTAGAGAACAAACTAAATCTTTATTTAATTGCTTTAATTAAAACAATAATCACTCGATTGAATGGCTGTTATCAGTGGTTGTCAGCCTCATAGATATGGGTTTAGAAGGGGCCTGCTACACCTACTAGAAGGCCGTTATCATATATTCACTTTTATCGTTACCGTTATCACTCATGTCATGTCCCCTTAGGTTTAGGCAACAAAACCACTTGGTTAGGTTAAGGAAAAGATTGTGTTTGGGTTCAAATAAGAAAGTAAGTCACATGACGTATGTGCTGTAAGTCACATGAGTAACGTTATGTAGGCGAGCTTTAAATATGTCAGCGTTTGGTTTCACGCAGGACACGAACCCAGGCCTCCTGGGTGAAGGTGCTGTATTTAAGTATTTACCTCTGCTTTTGCTCCTGACAGATAACAGTCAGTATTCACAAGGCTGCTAGGAGTCTTTGTCAACTAAATGTAAACATGTTGTTGTCGTTTTTAGCCATTTGAACAAACTACTGTTTTTTCTCAAATTGAGGGAAATACCTCACTGATCTTTAGCTTTATTTCAAGTATTGTTCAATAGTCATCATTTACATCATTCTTTGTAGAGGTATTATTCCCGCATTAGCTGGCTTAAGCTGGGCAGACGCTGTACAGTTTTATTAATTTTGTACATTGCTAATAATGCTAATTCACGTTACACGTTTTAATGATGACCCTGTATACGCGGCCAAAACGTATGACTTCAGTGCTCACATTGTACAGATCAATCCACTGGTCACAATGTGGGTGCTCACCCTGAACTCAGATACAGCAGTCAACAGTTGTAGGAGGCGTGGCCTCGTGTAGTGTGTGGGTCAGGGGACATGGGGGCGACTGACTGACACTGATTAGAGTCTTTTTTATATAAATTTCATGACGTAGACAGGTCCCAACCGGTTGACTCTATGTCAGCATTGGCCTCGCAGGTTCAGGGCCGATTTAAAACAGTAGATGGCGTGTTGAGCCATTTTCAACCCATGAAATGCTGATTTTTATACATTTGGTAAGAAATGTCAATATTAACAGCAGCATTGATGTGTTTCATCACAGTACAGTCAAATCATTTAGTTTACAGCTCAAAAAACACCTTTAAGAGTGCAGTACCTCTTTAATAAGATATTGTTTATTAATTGTTACTGAGGTCGATGTGACAATTAATTGTGATATTGATTTTAGGTGATATTTCCCAGCCCTAGATTTGCATCACATCTGACAGACTGACAAACAAAAAAAAAAAGATCATAGTTTCTCTTCTTGACTGCCTCCATGGACCCCACCCCCCCTCACTGCACAGCCATCCAGCCACTCTTCAAACTTCAACCCATCCCTCCGTTCCTCCATATTCTATAAACCAAGACTTGGGACTGTTCCACTGAGCCACAGATGGGCCTCCGAGATTCAGCACATCGCCCATTTTTTAGAGACTCCTGCAGTGTGTCTTCTGATGTGTCCTGAGGGCTGACAGACAGACAGACACAGCCTCTGTGTGGCTGTCGCTGCTTGTGTCTCTATCTTTATTTTCCTTACGCACTCTCTCGTTCTCTCCCTCTGCCTCTCTCTGTCACTCTCTCCCTCTCTCTGATCCCGCTGTCTGTCTGGAGATTAATTAAACGGCTACCCAGCCAGCCACCGCCACATCAGCCATCGTCAGCCTCTCCTCGCCATCACCTCCCTGCTGCAGTGGCACCGGAGAGAGTGCAAGTCTGTCCACGTGCACGCAGCTACACACACTATTAAAATGTATCTGTTTATCTGTGTTTTGTGTGTGTCCTATTCGGTGTGTATTTTAGTGTGTGAGCTGTACACAGCTGCAGACAGTGGCATTTTTTAAGTGTGTGCATCGTTTTCAGTTTCTGCCTGTGTAATTGTGTGTACGTATGTGTATGCAAGCGTGTGCTTGTGAGCAGGAAATAAATTTTATGGTACGTGTATTTGTGTGTGTGTGTGTGTGTGTGTGTGTGTGTTTGTGTGTGCAGAGTTGAACAGAATGTGTGGATATGTGTTCAGCTGTTTGCGACTGCACAGAATGTGTGTCCAATTATAGGTGTACTTATGCACTTGTTGTGCCTGGTGTGTGTCCACAGTTTGCCTATATATGTACATTATGTGTGTATTCTGTGTGTGTTTCACTTTCTCTGGTGTGTTTTCTGTGTGTTTCCTGCAGGATAAACCACGCTCCAGTAGAGAGTTGTGCCACAGCAGCCGTGTGTGTGTGTCTGTGTGTGTGTGTGGAGGGGGGGGGTCTTGCGGTGGGATGTTGGATCTGAGTGTTTATTGTTTGCCATTATTGTTGTCATTACAGCTAGCGCTGGCATCAGTGGTGTGTGTGCTCCAGCCGGTCTTATCATTACCATCCCGCCTCGCCGTGGTTCTCCGGTTGTCAATTTATTGTACAGACTCCTCTCAAGAATTTCCCCCGCTGTCACACCGCTGAAGGCTTCCTCTTTCCCCTTCCCTTCAGTTTTCCCTCTTTCTTCTTTGTTCTTTTCAGTTCTTCGCTATGCTGTGAGGAAGTGTGTGGACGTAATGTGTGTGTGTGTGTGTGTGTGTTTGGGGGTGGGGGTCAGCGAAGCTGGCAGCTCAGACCGTCTCTGCTCGGCTTTTCGGGCCTTAATTGAGACATACTGTCAGAGTGACAAACGCATTTGCATGCGGTGTGTTTTTCAGGATGTGCTTTTTTTCCCCGGCTGCTTACCACTCTGTTAATCAGCTCTCCATCACTCACGTGAAGAAATGTGCGCACACACACACAAATATAGTCTCATGTATACGCACACACATACAACTGCATTAGGAGCTGTTGAGGATGGTTGTTACTCCCCATCCTGACAGTAACGAGAAGAAGAAGAAGAAGAAGAGAGAGTTGGAGGAGAAGATACAGACCGGACTTTTTAGCTGATATATATTCAACTGATACTTTCCTTGTTTTAACAAGATTAAGAGTCCACAGCCATGCTAGCAGCTCTGTGAGACTGCAGAATGTGGGAAAAGTTTGCCTTCAGGGCTTTCTGCCAGAAAGACTTTGTAACATGTGGTTAACATTGTGGTTAGGTTTAGGCACCTAAGCTACTTGTTTAGGTTTTAGGAAAAGGTCATGGTTTGGTCAACATTGACTTTTGGTTTCACACGAGACACAAACAGCGGTCTCCTGCTGTTTAGGCCTAGACTACGTCACCTGACTTCATTAAGGCTATCTGGCTGAAGGCTTTCTGCAGAAAGCCCTAAAGGCAAACTTCTCCCATGTACAAGGCTGTACTAAATAATAATGTCAGCATGCTAACATGCTCACAATGACAATGCTAACATGTCGATGTTTAGCAGGTATAATGTTTCCCATGTTCACCATCTTAGTTTGCCATGTCACCATGCTAACATTTGTGAATTAGCACTAAACACTAAGTACAGCTGAGGCAGATATGAATGTCTTTAGCTTTCAGACCTGCCAACACTCCCATTTTCCCGGGTTTCCTCCTTATTTCAAGACCATCCCCCAGCACCCTCCCGTTTTGTGGTTTCTCCCGAAAAACTCCCGTAATTTGCATCAGTCCTCATACTTTATTATGAATAATCGTCATCCACGGATCCATAAGTTTTGAATGTTTGTCTTACATCACCCAAGTTGCCAGATCGTCTATGAAACACAGTCTACACACTACATACAATTTCAACCCATCTGTCACTGCAACCTGGCAACCCACAACCTGATTCAAGGGGCGTATGCGCAGCTGCTCTCTGCTATCTGTTGTCAAAATGTCAGGGCGGGCCCGTATTTTGCAACCTAAATATTGGCATGTATTTAGTCATAAACCAAAGTAGCAGACAAATACAAATGTTGACCTCTTGTGGCCCTAGATTAAAAGCCAGGGGATCACCAAAGTCAGTAGAATTTATCCTCTGGAAACCATGAATATGAGTGCAAAATTTCATGGCAATGGCAGTCATGGGCGGACTGACATTGCAGAGCGTCACTGCTAGCATGGCTTAAAACCACTCAGCTGCTACTATTTTCAATAAAGCTTTTGAGTTTACCAGATGGTCCAAATATGTGTCAGAGGCTTCCCCTTTCTGCAGCAACACCCCATTGTTTCAATTTAATATCCATCTCCACAAGTGAGCTGATTACTAAGACATGTAAGGAATGCTCTAAAGAATGCTAACATAGGTATGTGTCTGCTGCATATGAAAATAGACAACTGTGTGCTAACACACCGTCAGCTTATTTTCGACTTCCAGAGTCCACACTACTGTGTTTGTTCCTTTCTCCTACCTGCATGAATGGTGTGTTTGAGTAAGGCTGTGTACTCTGTCCTCTTCTAGGTCTCCATGGTGGAGTAGAGGTTGTGTGGCTCAGGTCTGCTTGGCCTCAGGTTGCTCGACGTCCTCCCGGATTCTTCATTTAGGTTTATGCTATTTATAATTTTGTCATCCTGATTGTCCTTACTGTAATTTCATTATGTTGGTCGATTCTGAACACACATGTATTGCATGTCTGTCCGTCCTGGGAGAGGGATCCCTCCTCTGCTGCGCTTCCTGAGCTTTCTTCCATTTTTCCCTGTTAAAGGGTTTTTTGGGGAGTTTTTCCTTATCTGAATCGATGGTCTAGGGAAGAGGCTGTTGTATGCTGTACAGATTGTAAAGCCCCCTGAGGCAAATTTGTGATTCGTGATATTGGGCTACTGTATATAAATAAAATTGATTTGACTTGACTTTTGTTGAACACAATTATTTACTGTTAATTATAGGTCCACTTTGTTTTAGAGTGGGGTTTTGTTTTTGTTTTTGTGGATAACTGGCCCAACATAGATGGCTTTTTGGTGGTCCTTCTTTTTCTCTAGGGCTGCCATTTTGTATTGCCATTTTGCATCATGTGAGAGACATTTCAAGACAATTGTATGATTGCAGACTGAGGATCAACAAATAGGTCTGTGAATGCACTACAAGATAAACACTACACCTATTGCTATATATGAAATTAGTATTTAGATACCTTGAACGACACACTTTGGCTGACATGAGGCATACATATGTTTTTGCTTTTTCCAGAACTTCCGTATTATTTAACTCCAAGCCAGGAGAATCTGAGTTTGCTGATCATAATTCTGCGTCTATATTTATGTGAACAGGGATCAGAAACTGGTAAGTACAAATGACCATGAACAATAAATTACATGAAAGCAGAATAGAAAGTCGTTGTCTACACTTGATCAGTGGTCTGCTGCAGTCAGTGCCAGGAGCTCCGCCCAATCCTGATATGTCATCTTACAAATTATATAATCTGTAATGAAGAAATAAAAAAATCCTGCTGAATAAAAGGCAACACACTTATTTATGTAGCAGGCTAATATCATGACCCCGGAAACAAGGACACTTTGTAGACTTTTTGTGAGTTTTTCGTAATCTGATCGAACACCTTTTGAAGGGTCAGTGGTGAACAGGGTTAAAGCTAAATCACTATCAAACAGCCACTTTTTGGGTTATTACAAATGTAGGGGATCACTAATATGATGCAAGATGGGATGGGGAAAAAAAGGCAATAGAAACTCTATGAACAATGAATACTTTCTTGTAGGTTTCTTTCTTTCCAGGAAACAACTAGACATTGGGAGCAAAAGTAAAAGCTTCCTGTGGGTCAAATCTCTGATATGCTGAACGCGTCAGTCATAGACACATTCACACATTCTTGCTTTTTCTTGGTCTGTCATATATTTTTAGGGGGCATTTTTGTTTGTCCTTTTTATAAAATAAAATCCTGCTAATTCCAAGTGGGAAAGCAACTCCCCCCTTCAGCAACATCAGCCGAACTGTGCATGTTGCATCATAGTCTAACTGTGGTGCCTAATATTCACAATCTGCCAATCTTTCTCCTTTGGCGTCTGAGCATATCTATCTTCCCAATGAAAAAAAGCCTCCCTGGTAACAAATGCCCCATGCCTTGCATGTATAATCACATTATATTGGGGCCACACAGCTTTATTCTCTTGAACCCTATTCTACATTCAGTCAGGTCCAAACCAAGCAACAGTGGGAGAATGTATCGTAATGAATGCCAAAGCTGAGCACTAAGAGGTATTTTGTTCTTGAGGCTCTTAAGGAATATGGATTATGAATGAGGGCTGGGTCAGACCTGCTGTGGTTTCAATATGTATGAATCTTTTCATATGCACCGAGCCCACTCCTTTATCTGCCACAGCAGGTGAGGATCAGGCAGCACTTCTGACATTAGGATTTTTTTAGCCCTGTGCTGGGCTAAAAAATATAATATATTCCTCAATGCTGTTACTCAGTCATGTTTATTACTGTTGTGGAGCACTAGTTTATCAGATATTATTAAAATTTTCCACTACCAAAGTTCTTGTTGCATCCTCTGTTTCTTCTAAAATCAGTATCAGGATCAGTGTGCCAGATTAGACAGTCAGCAAGTAGCTCAGTCAGAGACTAGAACCCGTCCAATCTTCAGAAAAGTAGCCAGATTTTTAATATTCATTTAGGAAAGACTTATATGTGTATAGAAAAATAATTGGTCATATTGTCTTTGGTCTTCTGTTTTATCAGTATAATTAGGCAAACTCAAAACCACAGTTACAATAATGAACATTTTGAAATAGCAGATAAATAGCAATAACACATTTATTACATTAAATTATTATTACAAAAGCTTTCAATCATATGAACATATATAAGCTTATACAAGATATAAGCAAAGTATTTTATCACAGAGCTGACAGAATAATAATTAGAATAGGAAAAAAATGTTCCAACTTAGTTGTAATAAGCTGGAATGACATTTGGTTTTGTCAGTTATCCGTCATTGCGTGTCGAGCTGAGCCTAGTGAACTCAGAGCGCTGTTGATCTCAATCGTACTACTCGGATGGAAGGATAGCCTAACCTTTTGTTGGTGGAAATGGTTGTTGACATTACAAAATGGTAGAAAAAGTAGCCCAAATTATCAAAACCCACCTAAAACTATGTTTACCCTACCAATTAAATATAAAGTAGCCACTGTACACTGATCAGGATCTCCTTCTCAAACAAAACAGCATTGATGCTCAGTGTTGTCTGTTGGTGTATAAAATCAATATAAAGCAAAGCACTCACCAACCACCACAGATACTTGGGTTTCATTTCCAGAATTGGTGCTTCTGACTTGGCCAGGTGCTTCATTACATTTTTGCCTGTTTGTCCTTGTCACTGTAGCTCCTATGGTTGGTCAGGGCACCTGTGGGACCAGGGGCACAGCATGACACTTTCCATGTGTTACACCATGCTACCAAAGCTCCTTGCTGGCAGGTAAAAACAAGTGGCTGGCTAAGAAGTCTCGAACGCACATGCTCGGCTAAAGAAGGACTCAAGCGAGCATGCTCTATGGAGAAATGTGAAGAAGCCCGCAGGAGCTTTTTCTGTGTATGAGCAACGTTCATAGAATGTGGCGCCATCTTTGAACGTGGTATCCAGTTCTTCTTAATACATCCATGCTGCTCACAGCTGCAAAAAGTTCAAATAAGATGTGGATGGTGGTGAATCAATTCCAGAAAGTTCTTGGAAAACAAATATAAGTAATCAACGGCATTTTGCTTCCTATTTGTAAAGCTGAACTTCTAAAGTTATATTCCAAAGTCGCAGTTTGATGGATGTCTGATTTCATTTCCTGTGAGTATAAAGGGGTTAAGTATATTGATTTTTTGTATCCTAACTATTAAAACATTATACTGTGACAATATGTATGTAGTAGATACTGTGTAGAATTAGTGTGTAGTATGGAACTGGGACACAACTACAGTCTTGGTATACTCTGGATAATCTGCAGAGCACACTGTCAGCAGTTTTACTGAAATCTCTGCCAAAGACAATAAACTGTAAACACAGCAATGACATATTATCACCTTATAAAGTTGTTCTGATTAACTAACAGTTTCATATTTACCAGCACAGAGCACCATTAGCATTCATTTGGAGGCATGTTTGTATCCACCTGATGAATTTAAGTCCAATATTCACTCTCCTCTTAGCTCTGTTTTGGTCTAAACCAACTCCTGGGAAGAATCTCTGGCTCTTCAGCAAATGTTCCACTTTCCTCCCCGGCAAGTTGCTAACTTTGCTCCTCGTGTCCATCAGTAGACTGTGGAGCTGGGTAGCTGACATGTATTGTAACTGAAAGAGTGTGAGACGGTGTGTAGCTGAAGAACAGTACATAAGCAAATGTTCCCAGGGTGAATAACAGCTACAAGTAACAGAAAGCCGAGCTTATCTGACAGGCTGGTCTGCAGGGGCTCTTTCAGCATCAGCTTAATTAAACAAGCTTTCATTTCTCAGTTCTTATTTTCTACGTTGACTCCCTTCCTCCCTGCTAGCCTGTCTGTCAGTCTCTTTCTAACTGTCTTTTTTAAGGCTGCTGCATGTCTTAAAAATAAGTGCTGTTTGGAACATTTGACAGAGTTGGAAACTCCTTTCCAATTGGTGGACTTAGAAGTCCTACATCCACATCTGTACCCAGTGATCGAATTACACGGTAGCTTTTGGGGAGCCCAATTTTTCTGGGGTTGGGGGGTGGGAGGGTACTGTACACATGCATGCGCATACATGAATGCGCCCGCAACAAAAATATACTATCTATAAACACAATTCACAGTTCATACAGAGAATAATAATCCTGGGACAACAAAGAAACAGAAAAATTATTCACCGTTATAAAATGCCAGCGCACAGTGGACAGAGACATGCCCACAACCTCAAATGTTGGTCTCACGGAAAACATAGCAAGCAAACAAAGCAACTTTTATTTCGGGAACCTAAATATGCAGGACAATATACATTTATACAGAAAAAAAACAGTGGCACCATGAGCCAGAGCCGTAGCTCCCCCATATTTCAAACCCTGTCTGTACCTACTTTTGTCCCACACCTAGTGTTTGGTCATGTGAGAATGGGCAGAGTTTCAAGTGTTTATTCTCCTGATACCCACTGTATCTAGTGAGTTGTGTTGAGGTGACTCATCTGCACAGCCTGAATGCTTTTGAGGACACTCTGTCCAAGGGTTCACCTGGGTTTGTACTTCTATAAATTTAAACTCAGAGCTGATATACAGCCCAGAGTGGGATATGCTGAATGGAAAACAGTGGAACCATTTAATTTGACAAACTGCATACCATGAAATGACTTGTAGTACCTTGAACACCTATCATTTTGCACAAGATCACTTGTACAAACAACAATTTGTGTTACCATTTGTGGCTGTGTGAAAAATGACCAGTGTCACACAGAAGGAAAGGTGGAAGGTGGTAGCATGGCATTGACACTGCACTTAAAAAACATTTAGGGTGAAGGTTGCATATACAAAGTATCTGACTCTAGAGACCGCAGTTAGGTCTCTAGAGTCAGGCCCACTGCAAGAGGCAAAAAATCTGTGCCGGAAAGAACCCACGTGGACACCTCTCGCTGTGAGGCGACGATATTTGCTGCTGCAAATTATTAGTACTATATAAAAGTAATTTCTACTAGACAGGGTTGGGCAGCCACACATGTGCCCAGGATCAGGCAAACTGTGCCATTTCTCCCACTCAGTCAACCACCATGCTGTCTTGTTGAATGTGTGCAGTTTTAGTTAAGTTTAAGGCACAGAGAACAGGTAGTTTTGAAATATAACTGCAATGTTGTGGACCTCTGGGCTTATGTAAAATTCCTATGTGGACCCTTAATAAAAAGTTTAAGAACCACTCCAACAGGCTGTACTATTTTGAAGCTAGCTAGCAGAATTTCGGAAGCAGGACCGCACCTCAATTACACCACATAGGCGTTCCATAAATACCCACTTAACCCTCTCCTCCTCTTCCGCTCTCGCATACTGTGCCCCCTCCCCGCCACCCCGTTTCTCTCTTCTCGTTCTTCCTCTCCTTCCTCCTCTCCATAGGGTCCTGAGGGGGTCCGTCGTACCCGGGTGCTGCGGCGGATTCCCCACGAAGCGTCCCCACACCACAGCATCGACAGAAGAACTTGCGCAGTTCCAGCTCATTATCTTCAATAAATCATTTAAACATATATTGTTGATGGTGTGGTCCTTGCTAGTGAATTGTCTGTAGTAATCAATAATCTGTCATCCGCCTGCTTTTTCAATGGCGATGACAAGCACATGTCCTGTTGTGGTGACAATGTCTTTCGACTGATGTTCTTTCTTTAGTCTTCTTTTGTTGTGACTCCAACCTGGCTATAATATGTTCCTCTCCAGCAGCTTTTGGGTTTTGGAGTTCAGAAAAGATATGAAAATCTTTGCTGTTGAATGTGGTTGTACTACATCATACAAACTTATTTGTTTGAAGAAAGCAGGAGCCTTAAATCCTCCTTCATTGACTTCCCCTTTGTCTTTCTCTCTGTCCATTTCTTCCTGCCTGGCTTCCTCTCTTATTCCTTAGACTATCTTTGCTTCAGCTGCTGATAGCTGATCTTTGCTAATATTTTGTTGTCTGGCTATTTCCATGCCCAATTATTATTAAGGGATCTCCTTTAACCGTATTAAAACCACTGGATGACAATAATAGTGACAATAATGAAGCGCATTCATACATGTATCCATGCAAACTGTAGTGCGGTTGATGATTAGCTGCACAATATGAGATATTTAATAAAAGTCCAGCACCTGCAAACCAATAAATGAGTGTAACCCTGATGCCCATGCCCTCACTACTGCCTCCCCCCCCGACTGGCGCTGAGCCACTTGGCTGGGCTTTGTCAGCTCCTCTTGACTAATTAGCTCTGTTGCTCTCCTCCTCCCCAGATTCCCTCTGCTTCAAGTACAGACAAACAGCACTAGGCTTTCATGTTTTCCTCCCCGTCCCCATTATACAGCTGTGAACAAAGTCTGACTGAGTCTAGCCTCCTGCACCCCACCCAAAACTGGTGACCCCTCTGCTGGGTGGGCACTGTCCAGCAGACTCAAGGGAAGCTTCAACTGTGATTTGTCATTTACATCAGAGTGGACTGTACAGATTTTAGTACATTGTCTTAAGTCAATATTGAGGGAACCAACTTTTAAAACTAATTGCTCACTTTGTTACTTCACATTAAACCAGTTCCTACAAAGAAATACACTTAGACTGGGTTATTGATCATTGATTTAAATACTGAAATAAAATAAGCCAGTGTTGCTTGTGTACATTTTATGCATATGCAATGCATGTCATCTGCAAGACCTGGGCTTGCAACAAAATGACCAACTTTCCATGGACCAGTCTGAGGTTATAAAGCACTAATGCACTCTGGGGAAGCAAAGCAAGCCATTGTGATCCTGCAACAATGCCAGTAGGCTTTTTTTCACAGCAGACTGTCATAGTAGGAAAAGCACAGGTGTCAATAAAAACAATAAATATGGCTCGGTTCTGTTTAAGTGCCCCAGCCAGACACGACACCAGTGGTGGAAGAAGTATACCTTAAGATCCTTAATTAAAGTAAAAGTACCAATACACTGAATGTAAAATTACTCCATTTTACGTAAAAGTCCTGCAGTCAAAATTATCAGCAGAATATACTAGTACTAGTACTTGCTGCAGAAAAATGGCCACTCTGACTGATATATATATTTTATATATATAATAATATTTTTTAGATTTGATTTTTAAGACTGATGGATTAATGTGTAAGCACCATTTTATTGTTGTAGCGGGTCGAGGTTGAGCTAGTTTTAACTACTGTACATTCATTCTTTATACACACTTTTGAATTCATATTTTAGACTTTTCAGACTTTTCATAATTTTGTCTCTTTGGGCCTCAAACTATTTAAATGAAATCATCTGAGAAGTTTAGAGGGGAAATGTCTGCTAGGAACTCCTAGCCTGAGATGTGAGCCGGGACTCCAACCTGCAAGGAGCCAAAACAAGTTGAGAACCGCTGGATTCATCTTTAACAGTGCATTGTATTTTATAAACTCATCATACATGTGTTTTTTTATGTAAAATCTTAATCTGTAACGTATCTGTCAGTCAAATGTAATAGAGTAAAAGTACAATATTTCCATTGACACGTAGTGGAGTAGAAGTATAAAGTAGAATAAAATGGAAATACTGAAGTAAAGTATCTCAGAATTGTACTTAAGTACAGTAATTGAGTAAATACTTAGTGAGTAAACTGTTGTAACACGTCCAGACCTTCAAAGACTTCCTCAAAGTCCTCCATAAAAAGCAGCTACTCTTCTAATAAATGACTTCTTCATCTGTACTTTCTCATTTTGTAGCAGTTGTAGCATTTTGCTCCCCCAAATATCAAATAGGTCCTAAGACCACATATCAATTTCAAGGTAAAACATTATGGAATAAAAGTGAAAGAAATTGCATCACACTTTTTGAAGTAAATATTCCAAAACTAAGGCTTTTAGGCTTTTAGTGCCAACAATATACAATATGTAACCTCACTGACCATTTATTGAAACCTGCATCTTATTTTTATTGCTTTTGTCATCATTTTCATCAGTTATGATAACATTGTATTCACTAAATGAATTACTGAGATTTGGGGAAATGGTGACATCACTACAACAAAGTTGTACGTGGCAAGAAACACATGCAGTCAGAAAGTGAGAGCCAAATAAGAAAAAGGTGTAATATTGAATGTTTATTGTTCTTTTCCAAGAAATCTGGCTGTATTGTTTTAAGGCAAATGAAAGGATGAATGTGTAAGGGTCTGAGGCACAGCTACTTTCTAAATTTAGAGCTGGATTAGGTTGCGGGTTTGAAGAAACATGTAGTTTAGTGTGTGCATGCATGCATGCATGCATTGGTGTGTTTGTGTGCATGCATGCATGTCTTAGTGTCTAGAGTGTGAGAGGTCTTTACTGTTGTGTGTGTGTGGTGTGTGCACGTGGATCTATTCCTGGGCCGGGGGATCCTCTCCTGCAGGTCTAATTACTTTAATGAGGGATGTCTCCCTCTCTATCAGCCTTACCCAAGGGTACACATTAACATTCCCCCCACATAGTCATACACACCAACACTCACAATTAACCATTAATTCATCAGAAAAGTAAATACTCTCTCTTGCCTTCGTGTGAAACTTAGTCCGCTCTTAAACTCTGACTTCCGTGAGAAAGCGCCCCACCCCACCCCACCCCCGTCGAGTCAAGCGATTCAGCCCAGACTCGACTTGATTCCTGGGGTTCTTTAAGTCTGTCTGCCTTCACTTCCAGCAGACACTTGAGACACGTGAGAAGACACCAGGGTTTTTTTTAACAGATCAGACAATATGCAATTGAGTCATTATTCGGCTGTGCTGTATCACTCTCACCCACTCGTCCAATTTAGAATCCAAGAAAGTATCTGACAGCTGGATATCTAATGATGTTTCTGTTGTGACCCGCAACTATTACCCATGCCGTGTGTGTTTGTGGGTTTTCATGTGTGTGTCCATGTGAGTGAGTGTGTATTAAGCTTCAGAGAGCAGTCTAGCGTTGCCAAGAGACAGTGCAGGCACCACTAAGGGCCACAGCTTTATTCATGAGAGAGATGTGGAAGCTGGGAGGGTTAGTTATTTAAACTGATCTGATGAGCAAAGCCCAAGGATGTGAAATAAACACGTTGAAACTTGGATGTTCTCAGTCGAAGCCGCAGCTCGTGTCTGCCCTCTGGTGGTCATGACAGGGAACTGCAACATAGGGGACAAGAGAACAGATGGAGACAGAAGATATGCCCCCAAAGGCCCATGAAACATTTACCTTTTTCTCTAAAGTTGATGTAGGTGGTTTCCGTCAGTAAGAGACAAGAGAAAGTCACTTTTGAAGTTCATTTTCGACACTCAGTTTAAAGGGGATGACCTCAGACTGATCCTGTAAAAGTAAAAATCCTGTAAAATAGTGATCGTATATGGAAGGCCACAAATGAAAAAACTGAATCCAAAACCAATTTATTTCATATTCATTTGCTTTTGTCTCACCAGCACTCACTGTCACACAAGTCGTTTACAAATTTAAAGAATCAGTTGATACTAAATTTGTACCTAGATCACCCATGAAAGTGGAATCACCCAGAATGTCAGCGGAGTTACAAAGATGTGAGCGTTTACCAGGTAGGATGTACGGTGGCCCTGAGCACTCAATGCACTGCCACTTAAAGTGTAACTCCACCCTCAGATTCAGCTAGAACCCTCTCTCCCGGCTAATTTAAAAAATGCAATGAGTGAAGAAACAACAGCTGTAGGAAGCTTGAGTCTTTTTTTTATATACATTTCATGACGTAGACAGGTCCCAACCAGTTGACTCTATGTCAGCATTGGCCTCGCAGGTTTAGGGCTAATTTAAAACAGTAGATGGCGTGTTGAGCCATTTTAAATCCATGAAATGCAGATTTTTATACATTTGTTAAGAAAGAAAGAAAGAAATGTCAATATTAACACCAGCATTGACTCCTACACTACTATATACTACATAATCCCTTCCATTGAGGATTTGTATCTTTCCATGAAGCTGCCTATTTAACCCCCTCCTCCACTGATGAAGGTGAGGATGACCAGTGGGGTTTTGGTGGGTGTTACAAATAGAACTGATTCACCAAAAGTTGTTAGGCCACGTTTTAGAAAGACATCCAGTGTTGGTCACTATAGTCAGTTATTATCTGACAGCTATTAAATTACTAATGAAGCTGCTTTGATGACCGTGGCCACGAGATGTCGCTGTACAGCCTGAGAATGTCAAATCAAAGAGTCAATTAGGCGATCAAGAGCGTTATTGTCTCCTCTTATACGGTTCATCGTGCATCACAGGATAACTGTGTAACCTCTGATGCTTAAAAACATATCAAATAAAATATAAAATATAAAAATTAAAAAAGTTTCACCAGTGGGGTTTAATGCAGGAAACCTTGCACACTGTAAGAAACGCTACTTATGAGCGCTTGGTCACTCGCACGTTCATAACAGGAAGTCTGTCTGTCATCACTGATAAATCTGGTTATTATCTGTGATTAACAGTAATTTTCCTACATTTTTTGTTCCAAATTTAATTCAAAATGAAACAAAAAAATTTCCATTACAGTAATTTTCAATTCCAAAAGTGCTTTACAAACATTCCTTTGAATCTGCATGCTCCAGCGAGGAAAGTGCAGTGCACAGCAGTACAGTGGAGAAACAATACAAAACAAAATAACAGAAATAAGACTTGTTATTTGGTTTAGGTTTTCCTGTTTATTAGATTACCCATTTCAAGATAAAAACAAGAAAAACATTTTTCATTTCACCTTCCTTTTTAAAAGTCTAAGAAAAGAAAACAGAAAAAACAGAATTCTGACCTCTCCGGATCGAAGGAAATAATGAACAGATGATACACGGACCCGACCTCAATAACTTCATGAGTCACAAACCACGGCAACAAGCGTGTCCCAGCCGTGTTCATCACTTTTTAGTGTCCTCTGGAAACAGTTGCTGTTGTCGTCTGTGCTCCTGTATTTGGTTGTGTTTTCTGTATTTGCATGTGTTTTCTTAGGTTGCAGTGCGTTGAGCTCTCAGGGCCACCGTAAAGAAGGGTCTAATGAAGAGATACAGTACTGTTACGTAGTGTTTTGGAAATCTGACCCGTACTAGCAGTTTAAAGTCAGGATATCTTGGCCTCTGGTGCTTCGATTTTGACCATTCTTTTTTTTTTTTAAATCTGTCTTGTGAGACCCCCAACTTTATGGCAGTGGAATACTCAATTGCTGGAGTTATTTTCTCTGTGGCCTGAATATGGGCCAGGAGTGGGGTTTGTTACCTTATTTGGGGTGGTTGAACTGTCACTGAACCTTCACAATTCTCACAAAACTCACACAAGACAGTTGTTTATTTTGCTACAAGACTGCATACGAAACAGTAAAAGAAAAACATGTCTGTGCCTCTGTGAATGTGGTTTAGTGTTACTTACACTAATTCAGACTTTTTGATAGTAAACTCCAAATAGCTCTCTCTCAAAAGAGTAATCAACAGTTCCCATTTTATTTTCAGGCTTGTGCACAAAACACAAGATTCTTGTCAACAGGTTTAAAAAAAAACACTTTTTATTGATTATCAGTCTTGTTTTCATACTTTTGCTGATCATTCCTAACCAGCATTGTGGCAGAGATTTTGACTACAGGAACTCTGCAAAAACACATCATCAGTTGAGCCTGATGTAATATCTAACATGTAATGGTAAGCAACTTTTAAGAGGCCTTCACCGTCTATCACCCCTATCTCAGCCTGTCATGTGAAACCAGTCCCAGAGTGGTTCAGAGACGCGTTTACAGGTAACAGAACTGATCAGTTTAAATTTAACTAAGACCTGATATTTTGGGTGCCTGTCCGAAGTCAGTAGGTTTTATCCTGTGGGGAACATGAATCCAAAATTGCAGATCCTACTGTAAAACACAATGTTTTCTGAGGGTTCATTGATTCATTCCAATGCTGGCAATTCAGGTAATCCGACCTGTGGAATAGCCTGAATAGGATGGCAGAGGATAGACTAAATAAGAAGGTGTTCTTTGGAGTAAATTACACAATTCTCTATCAACTAAAATGCTTTAATCATAAGTCAGCTTTTATACATGTCTGAAGAAAACGGTCAGAAAATGTCCTGCCAAAACCAAGATTATGAACACATATGCAGAAATATAGCCCTGACTCAAATAATCACACTTATCCAGAAGCCAAAGATCTTAAAACTAGAGTGCGGGACTTTTCCATATAAATGAACGTCCGTTACATTCAAGCCGTTGCCAGTGCGAGTTCACACGATGCTGATTAAGCCTATCACCAGCAGGTAAATCTCTCTGTATTTCACAGTATGCCAGAGTTTTTAAATCTGGTGTGTGTGGAGACATTCCCGCNCTGGAGCACCGGTAGTAAAATGTAGAGAGAGAGTCGCGTCAACAGAAGTTCAAAATGTTTGATGGTCACATGATTCTCGTAGCCTTCAGATAGTTCTCTCTACATGGCTCTGGTTTGCAGAGCTGAGGGGAGCAACCGTAGAGACGGAGTAGCTACAGCAACCAGCACTATGGAGATGAAAAAGGAGGCTATGTAGCTATTACATTTACTCCACCTAAATAATGGATTATTGTCTTGGAACTGTGGACATTTGATGAGGGCAACCTCCCCTGTAGGCATACGGCATGAGCATGCATCCAAAGAGTTTGTGTAATTACTCTCACTGCCAGAAGGGGGAGACAAACGTTATGCACTCCAGCTTTAAGTAACACAATCAAGAACTAGTATTTTTCCTCAAGCTGTTGAAGTTGGCAGATTTTGGGAGAAGTACATACTACGATCACTTAAAAGTGTGAATTTCTCATGGAATTTATCGACAAAGCTGAAATATTCTGATGTACAGATAACTAAATGGGTTGTTATGTCTGACTTATTTAAGTTAGCTAACTCTTCCTCAAAAGAATGCGAGTTGGGTTTACTTTGATTTCTCTGGTTAAAATGACATACAATATGCTTTACCAGTAATCTATGAATTTAGTTGTACACATGAAGGTGTGAAAATCCGACTATGGAAATGATGTTAACGAGTATTCTTTATTTTCTTTGTTTGAAAATGTATACACAGCATACTAACTTGTGGTGTCATGACACATCATAAAAACTTCATCATAATCATCAATATAAATATTGTTTTATATGTATATTGTAGTTTATGAATAGTGGTGCGACTTATTAAAGAAAGGCCTTTATTGGCCCCAAAATGAATTAGCAAGCAGACAATGAGAGCAAAACACGTCGCAGAGTATCAAGTGTTCCCTAATCCAGCCTTTGTCAGGCAGAGTTGAGATAGGGGACTTTACAGAGAAAGCCCACCTGGCTAAATGAATAGGCAATGTTGTCAGGGTTTAGAAGAGTCAGTCGGCTGTGAGGCTGCCGTATAATACAGCAGCTGTCAGCGCTGACAAGTCTCAGAAACACACACCTCTAATCTCAACCCCCCTTTCTTCTACCCCTCAACCATAACACACAGAAAAAATGACACCCTGCGCAAATATTAAACATCTTCCAAGGCCTATTCCATTATCTTCTTTTCTCTAACGCTGTTTTACCCTCCTCCCCCCTCCCTGCTCTCTCTCTCCCTCTCCATATCCCTCTCCCATCTTGTCTTGTCCTTGTCTCCTCAGAAGCCCTGGCAGCCGGATCATCTCCGTCTCTTAGTGTCAATTAAAAGTGAAATATCTGCATTTGTCAACATATCATTTGTGCTGGGCCCGTGATGCGCTGCTGATTTGTCGGCCGATTCCTGACACCGGGGAGGGAATGCCGAGGCGGCAGTCTCCCTCATTAGACCTGGAGCTGGCACCGTGATGGCTGACACCGCCGGGAGGCTTCGCTCCCCGCCGACATGATACTAACCCAGGAACAGGCCTCGTCTGTCAGTCCTGTCACTTGCCAGCCAGCCAGCCAGTCAGGGAGAGCGAGGGGCAGATGGGTGGAGGAGGAGATGCACGAGGGTGGTGGTGGGGGGGTGCACCATGCGAGGCCCTGGGAGTTAGAGACTATAATGACGTTTATTTGTATAGCAAAATGTCAATATATGTCATAGTGTCTGAAGGACACGTGGGCCGTGGTTGACATTTTAGAGAAGTGTAAGTTGATCTAATACTGATTTTAAACCATGGTTACACCCTGCATTCACAATCAAACAGAGGCAAAAAACCTTCTCATAAAATAACACAATTGTAGAGCAATAAGGAGACGATTAAGGCATAAAAATAGATGGTAAACACTAATGATAATCAAGACCAAAAGTCTGAAGCCCCACTAGTGAGCACTAGAGGCTGCAAGTTACATTACACCTCACAATATACTGAATGCTGAGTTGAAACACATTGGTCTATCCATGATTTAATAAAAGATTTTTATATTCATTATCAGAGTGCCTCAGGTACATTCTTTGACTGCCTTACCACACCATGGACTTCCATTCTCACCATGGACGTTGTTGTTTTCTCGAGGTTTCTGCCTGTTAAAAGGGAGTTTTTCCTTGCCACTGTCTCCTGGTGCTGCTCATGGTGGGAATTGTTGGGTCTCTGTAAATATAAAGAGTCGGTCTAGACCTGCTCTATATGAAAAAGTGCCCTGAGATAACTTTGTTATGATATGGCGATATATTACAAAAGAAACATGTTTTTTTTCTTACTATTTGATTTTGTTTGTCCACATTCGACATATCTGTACGAGATTTCTGCCTCCACCTGAACACAAGGCGGTGAATAGGATTTAGTTTGTGGTTCTCACAGCATTGAAAAGTTACATTTAAAACAATTCAGCAATGTGTCTTCAACAAACAATGTCCAAGTTGTGATCTTCATGGCAATAGAATGTGTTGTGAATTTCTTACATAATTTTCACGTTTCCAATTTCAGATATTTTAATGAAAGCAGAACACGTCCATTGAGTCTGATGTATGTGTTCCTTTAGTTTCCTCAGCCTCTAACTTGTAGCAGGATGATCTCAGGGTTCCATGCCAGCATTCCTGGCTCCTCCTCCAAGATCCCACAGTGTGAGGGAGGGAAGGAGGATGCTTGTCCTGCTTCACTTGCCATCATTAGGGAGGAGAAGCACTGACCAAGCCAGCAGCCAAAGGCCAGCCTAGATGGGAGTTGTTCTGAGACACAAAGGAATGCACCCTTATAGCTTCAAAGAGGGGGGGGAGGGGGCAGGGTGAGCAGTGCAACGTGAGAAAAGAAGATGTTTTTTAAAAAGGAGGGGGAATACGGAGGGAGTTCAACAGTTCAACTAATCGTTTTTTTTACCTTTTTTGGTAAGGCAGATATTAATATTTTTTGTTCATTTGTTTTGGTTTGTTGTTTTTTGAGAGCAGTTATTACTGGCATATTTCTTTTCTTTCAATATTTCTCTTTCTATTGCCGAAGCAATTTGTTTCATTTTGAACAAATATGTTCAGCAAAACCCTTAACAGTGTTGTACAATCATTCATTCCGTCCTTGATGTATGGAGGTTTTGTTGTCTTGAAGGGACTGTTGGATACATGATCTTTACATAAAGACTCATTTCCTTTTTTTTCCCAACTTAAAACCAAATATAATCTTTGTCAGACACTGTGTGTTGCACATTATGTTCAACCCTCATTGTGAAATGAAGCCAAAGTGTTGTGTTTTGTGTGATTTTTCATTTCCTGTCTTGCTGCAGCCTTTACGTCTGAGGTAAATACTGCATGAACATCTGACTTCAGTGCTGACTACCACATGAGATTTGGAATGAGGCACTATTTAGATCACAGAGGTGGATCATAAACTGTATTTATTTTCTTTTTGTTCTGTGTTATGTAATATTTGGCTTTAGGTATTCAGATGATTCTAGGCAACTGGCAATCTTTGGTGAATCAGACATGAGACGGAGCTCTTTGTATATAAAGTCACCAACAAGCATTAATGCTGGGCATGGCAGCATGTTTTTTACTAAATGAAAACATCCATTCAAGTTATTCATTTCCTTTGTGTTTTATTTTCCCTTGAACACTGTTTAAGACATATACCCGCCAACTTTGATTCCAATTAAAGCGGCACTTCCCAATATATACACAATATCACACTTGGATTGAAAGTATACATCTTACTTTACAGACAAATCATGAAATCCTCCACATGTAGACGAGTGTTCTGAGTACAAATGAAGAGTTTTAGTCCAAAATGAGATATTCACTTTTAGAAAATAGGGGCAGCTACTTAGAAATCACTGGCAGAAACAGACCATTTTAAGACATTTTGATATATATTAGTGCTAGTAGGTGAATTATAGTACAAGTCCTGGGTTGACCTGTTAGTATCACTCACAAACTGAATCCTGTGAATATATAACATTGTGGAATAGAACTCGTCATGTACTGATCTCTATGCTGTACATGGTACAGCTTTAGTAAAAACAACTCCAGTGTAAAATCACTACCATTCTGTACATAGCTGGGGTACTTATCTGCCCTGTATATGTTCTGTTGTTAAGTCAGAGCACTATAGAACACTGTATGTCTATACAATACCATAATGCTTTTAACAACATTTGAAGATCTGAGCACTTCTCATAGTGAGGTGACCTCTTCTTTGAGTCCTTTGAAGTACAGTCTACACAAAGTAACATAAAAACAGACCAGAGGATACAGTGGATACAGGAGAACATGAAGGCACACCATCTCATCATGCACATACCTGTACATTCCCTGCAGTCACTTTTAAAGGAGCATTAAGGGATTTCTGACCTTTATTAAATAGTGTGTGGGGGGGGGGGGTAGAGAAAAGAGGTCTTCACAGGTCCACTCAGCTCTGAGGAACCAAGCCAAGACCCTGGAACACAATCAGACCGGAAGGGTCTCATTTTGCTGCCACTTGTCTCGGGTCAACATCAATATGTCTAATGCTCAAGTGGGTCTGAATGAATCTGAGGGTACTATCAGCTCCAATAATCACAGAACAGAACATATTTGAGGACATCAGTCCCTGTGGGGCCGGGTCTTTCTTTTTAAAAAATGTATCTATGCACTTCGGATTTGGGTAGGTTTTCCAAGGGTTCGTTTCGGAAGACCTCTAGTGTAGAGACTTGGAGCCCAGGTCTAATGCTGGAGGGCTTCTGATATACGTTCTTAGGGAGGCCTGACCCCAAGCAGATCTGGCAGATCTGGCCCAAAAAGATGAGCATATATCACATTTCTACATTTCATTATCTCTTGCCAGAAGTATGTGGACACCTAAACATTACACGGACATGTAACTGCTGAATATCTTGCTGCTCTGACAGCCTCCACTCTTCTGGATTCAGTCTTTACACCAGATGTTTGACCTTGGATACAGGGATTATCTCCCATTCAGCCACAAGAGCATTGGTGAGGTCCAACACTGATGTTGGGTGATAAGGTCTGGCTCACAGTTAGAGTTCCAGTTCATCCCAAAGGTGATAGGATTGAGGTCAGGGCTCTGTGAAGGCCAGTCTTTCAGACTGAAAACCATTTTGTTGAGAGCGGGGGCATTTTGATGTTGAAACAGGAAGGGGACAAACACAAACTTCCAGCACACCGTTGTTAAAAATAGCATTGTATGCTGTAGCATTAAATGGTAAACGGACTTTTACTTATATAGCGCTTTTCAACCATTGAAACGGTTCCCAAAGCGCTGTACAGTAATCTAAGCTTTTTAACAGTAGTCTAATTCACCCAATCACACACACAGCTGCCATGCTGACCTCCACCGGGGGCAACTTAGGGTTCAGTGTCTTGCCCAAGGACACTTCGACATGTGGACAGGAGGAGCCGGGATCGAACCACCAACTCTGGGGTTGATGGACAACCGCACTACCCTCTGTACCACAGCATTAAGATTTCCCTTCACTGGAACTAAGGGACCTAGACCAAACAATGAAAAACACCTACAAGTACAGTCCACACACTTTTGGCCAAATTATCTAACCTGTGCCACACGTGAACAATATTGGGTCAGTTGTACAAGGTCAGATGAAATAAAGTTAAAGTAAACTTTGAAAGTACTTGTCATGTGTGTCATTGCTACCTAAAACTCCACAGATCATGATGACAAATTCCTACTTATTACTCCTTTAAAATGACATTAACACTACATTCAATAGTAATGACCAGTGTTTTTCGAATTCATATTCAGCTGTGACTTGCACGTCACTTCCCTTTCACAAACTGTTCTGTTGCCATTAACATGAAACTCGTACAGTGCGTCAGTCTGAATTTATCTGAATCACATCAGCACGTTACGTGACCTGTGAAAGCATCCTGGTTAAGTAATGAAGTTAGCAGCACTGGTGAGTATAGAGTGAAAGGCAAGTGAGCGGTGGGGCTTTCTGGAGTACAAATGTGAGGACAGTGGCATCCCCGTTTAAGGGCTAATTCTCAGTTTAAGAACTCCTTTACTTTTAGGGCCTAGAGCGCTCTGATCAGTATTTGTAAAGCATTATCCCAAAGCTAGAATGCAGGTTTGTCTGGAGCAGCTCCATAGCATTATAATGTGGAAAATGGTGACTTTGATATTTTTATATTGATATGATAACTCAACCTTTGGTTAAATACACTTATTTGCTTTCTTTCTGAGAGTCAGATGAGAGGATGGAAATCAGTCTCATGTCTGTGTGTTAAGTAGGGAGCTGGAGTCAGGACGTGCTTAGCCTAGCTTAGCATAAAGACTGGACGCAGGGAGAAACAGCTAGCCTGGCTCTGTCCAAAGTGAAGAAATATGCCTACAAATGTCTGTAAAGTTCACTAATTAACAGATTTTATCTTGTTTGTTTAATCCATACACAAACAGACGTGTAAAAATGACAACCTCTGGTTTCAGGGTTGTGCTGGAACTATTTCATGATGAGCAACCCTCCATCTGCCCAGTATTTAGGTGCAGGGTCATCGGCTATAGTGCAAGTTACCAGAAACGATCTGTGAAGACAGGTTTTAGTTCCGGTCTCTGTACTGGCACGATTCTACCAAACCTGGCAACCTCACTGTGCATTGTGCACAGTCACTGCACCCAGCTGTTGTTTGCCAAGAAATAGTTCCAGCCTGTAACTCTCCCTACAGTGACCAATTGTCATTTTTATATTTCTTGAACAACGAAGATTTGAGGGGTTTGTAGGTGTGTTTGTGTTTTTACTTTGGACAGAGCCAGGCTAGCTGTTTGCCTCTGCTTCCAGTCTTTATGCTAAGCTAGGCTAACCATTTCCTGACTCCAGCTCCATATTTTGATTTGAGTTTTTATCTTCTCATCTCATTCTTAAAAAGAAAGTGAATAAGTGGTTTTCCAAAAAAAAAAAAAAGTATTATTCTTTTAAATGATCTACAATTCAAGCAGACATTGCAAAATTAAAGTCTCCCTTTTTTCTTGGAAGAAAGTTTAAATGTATGTCCACAAATACTGATATGACCACCTCAGACCACAGCAATACGATTCCTACAGTTAAATACACTTGAAAATATTACAAAAAAGAATATACAGTGACTTGAACTTTTGCAGCACATTACACACAACACAAAGACTCACAGCCTGTTGAGCCATACAGTGCACACTGACTATATAATACAGCAATTATTAACAGTTTTTGACTCCTGCAGAGGCTGCAGTGATGTCCATCCACACATTCACTTGGGGTCATTATCCATTGTATGGACTGTTTGCATCTTTGTATTCACACTAAAGACTGCAGCAGCTGCAGAATACTGTCTTCAACTTAAGAATGATCTTTTTCCCATGAGACTGAATTATTTTATATATATTAAGCACCTGAAATCACGAGGTGCTCGAGGTGATATCGTACAAATTCAAAATGTCTGATTCAGCACAGGAGAACATGAGGTTTGAATCAAACATACAAACCTACAAAAACGTTAAAATCACAAATTTGCTTTGGAAGGAGAGAAAAAAAGAGGAAATTAGGTGGCAAAACCCATTATGGCAGAAGAGTTGCAGTCATGCAGGATTAGCATTACCAAGGGAGCTCTAACAAGATATAAATGAGTGTCTGTCTCCAAAAAATCTCACAATTAACCAGACATCCCCTTGTATATGTAATGTAACACTACTACAAGGAGTATCTTGGTGAAAAGAGGGCTCCTCTGATAATATTATATACATCATACTTATTCAAATTATATTCTAATTTGGCAGAATTTGTTTCATTTCATTTCATCAAAATTTTTATTTTTCTCCTTCTACACATCCCTCTTTTCCCTGTCATGCAAAACAGAATCAGCAGTGGGATCTGCAGGAAGGCTTTCAATGTTTTGCTTTGCTAAGCCATAAATTATGAATTACTTGCCTTGCCGTGGATCCGAGAATTTCAGTTTCAGTGATTTTCAGCCTGTGTGAATGCATTTCTTATTATCCACAGATTTTTGGCCTTTTCTTTAACACATGTGGTCCTCACATGAGTTTGGTGCCATGCGATTTAAGCTTGAGATTGTCCTCAAGAGTCAACTCATCGATGGGACGTCCAGGGTCAGAGCATCCTTTGGCGACACTCTCCCCAACAGGAGAGCCTGAGTAATCAAGAGACTGTCTCTCACAGACTCTGGTCTTTAGCTGTCCATCTGTGAGGATTCAACCTCAGTAGTTTTCCCAGGTGGAGGATCAGTCTTTGATTGATCCTCCATCACTTCATTGTAGGGCAGAAGGGCCCAGCAGTGTGACACTGCAGAGCATATTCTCTCCGCCCTGTACAAAGACACATCCACGGGGAGGTAAGGCTGTGAGGCAGGGCTGCGGGCCTCAGATCAGCCTCTCCTCTGGAGGCACTTTGAGGACGCTGCCCATCTCCAGCCTGGCACCTGCCACCTCCTGCGAGCTGGGGCTGTACGTGCCCTCTGACTGGCGTTTCTTCCGTGCTGTCATGATGAGGAAAAACACAACCAGGATGGCCAGTAACACACACAGGGTGATCAGGGGGATGGTCACCGCCAGCCAGGGGACTCGCTCCTTATGCTCCTCTTTCTGCAAGAGCATAGGAAAGAATGTTATACATGTATGGGACCATACCTTTTTTGGTACCACGTTTTAATATGGCACCCATTAGGAAATGTTTATAAGTTGTAACAAATGGGTTTATTAATGGTTAACAAATAGCAAGCAAGTAAAACTTTAGTTATATAGTACATTTCATTCCAGGTGGAAGCACAATGTGCTACATAGAGCGTGAGCTATCAGGAAGTTGCAGCCATAAAAACTATGTTGATAGTGTAAATATAAAACTTTAGTCATAAGTACACACAATTAAAACAGACACATAAATAATACATGTGAGGTAAAACCATTAAGGAAGTAGGAATTTAAAAAACATAGAATAATTAAGACCAGCAACCAACCAGTAAACCAGATAAAATAAAATAAATGAAATCATTTGTTCATGTTTTCTAGATAAGTTATAAGCAACACTTTGGTTTGCTGGGTTGGAAATTCCTTTTCACTAGTGTTTATTCTCCTCCAGCATGACATTTGCCTTGTCTGCAGAGAATCTGGACATCTTTGTTATGACATAAAGATTCTTTTTTTCAATTATAAACACAGTATTTTTTCAATTATGCACTGAAGAACTTTAAGGAAGATGTGATTTTAACCAAATGGGAAAAGGAGTTCCATAAATTAAATATGACTGAAAATCAGGATTATCACCAGCCAAAGGTCACTTTCACTCAACATGAATACCCAAAAGTTTTAGACAGCTCTATAACTCATCTGTAAATGTTATTAACATTGATGAAGCCATTGGTTACAACTTATAGACCTGTTATAAAGGGTGCCTTATCAGAAAGCGGTACGTCGTTTTATTTGATTGTCTATTACTGTTGTCAGGGAAAACACGGTATTTAAGAAGGGGAAAAATAGAAAGTAATGTAAATACTAATTTTCTTTATCCAAACATTCTGCTCCAACATGCTGTAAATGTAAGCATTTTATTTTCATATTCTATATTATACTGTATCTTGCATGTGAATGTAAATATTTTCACATATTTCATACTGAATGTAAGTAATATTTTTGCTTGATACCATAGATAGGTTCATTAGTTGGATCTCTCTCTTGGTAAATTTTGTTGCACACTATACATTTTGCTGTACATCATGCATGCTGTACACCATAAGGCTGTAATCCAGTTTTTCAGACTTTTCAATGATACTGAAAGTGTATTTCCCTTTAAAGGTTCACTTTCTAGTTCCCTATACACTTATACACTGTCCACCCCAAAAATACGTCCATAAGTGCAAGCAGCTTATTACGACCCATATTTAAGTTTATTGTTAGGCGGTGACCTATAAAGAGGGGGAGGAAGTCGGGGTGGATCGATGGGTCAAACAACACAGTGTGAAACCAAATTCAATGTTGACTTATTTTAACTTACGTAGCCTAACTAACTTTGTGTTAGTTAGTAACTCACATATTTATTTTAACCCGAACCATGATCTTTTCCTAAACCTAACCAAGTAGTTTTGGTGCCTAAACCTAACCAGACCAGACCATTTGTTGTTGTTGTTGTTGTTGTTGTTGTTGTTGTTGTTGTTACTATGACAACGAAGGTCTGGTACGCTTATATATGTCGTTTTGGGAGTCATTGGAAAACAACCTATTTTGTCGTTTAGGTTTGAGGACTTGTTGCTATATAACTTATGATTTTTATATCAGCTTTCTTTGCTGTATTTTATTAGTATTTGCAGTTATAATAACCCATTTTCATGATTCAAAAATGATTATAACCTATTCACCTTTAGTTATACAATATTATAACTTAATTTTAGTGATTTTCAGGTTGTAATTTAAATGTTTAAATGGTTCCCTTATGTGTTGGAAGAATTCTACAACCTTTAGTGCTATTTTAGAAATCCTGAAACGTTACCAGTTTGGTAAAACTGATGTTGGTTGATAAATCCAATTTACAGTGGACTGGGACAATACATTATGGGATTAACACAGAGTAATGCTATTTTGCATTCCCTTGTGTTTTAAACCATACTTTTTCATGAATGTCTGTGTTGTTCCCTGTTAAATGGATCATAGCTTCTGTGGCAGCTAAAGGGAACCAGAACCTAAGCCATGGATGTTAAACCTATCACTCAGATTCAGGTTCTAATTGAGCACATGTGCTGTGAAAGTGAATTAACTCAAAGCCAGTGTCTGTTCGTCACTTACATTGCTCTCACACAGTGTGCCGCTGAAGCCCGGCACACACACACACTGGAAGTGGTTGAGTCTGTCCAGACAGGTGGCACCGTTGAGACAAGGCCTGGACTCACACTCATCTATTTCCGTCTCACACCTGAAACACATCAGCAGGGCTTTAACACAATGCTGACTGACAGAGAAGTAGCTCACGCACACACACACACACACACTCTCCTGACCTTTACACTTGGATGTGGTTTAGACACACTTTCTCGTGAGCAGCACGTGTGTGGTGAGGAATGTGCAGTGTGCTGCTCTCACCTGGCACCAGTGTATCCCGGCTTGCAGGTGCAGTTGCCTCCTAAGTCACCTCCTATACAAACCCCTCCATTAAGACAATCTGTGTTTGCATCGCACGCCACTGGAGGGAAACGCCACCTATTGGACACGGAAGCATACTCATTACACTCTAATGTACCATTTTGTAGTTATACAATTAGGTGACCTTTAATTACGACCCAAAAGCAGCGCAGGTGAAACTAAGAACTTCACAGTTAATCCCACAATCATATCATCATGATTTCAGCTCGAGTGGGTGTGATTTGACACTTTGCATTAATGGCGGCTTGTGCTACATCAAATCAAGCGCTCCTTTTCAATTGTAAAGTGTCCCACCAATCACAACCTTTTTTATTGCACAGGCAACTTGTTAGTCTAGCTTAATGGAAACTTTTGTGTAAAGATAAAATTGTATTGTTTGGTTGCATGCAGCTGTGTTATTGTGTTAAACAATTTTACCAAATTTACCATGCTGACAGAGGCACATGCAGATGCGGCAGCCAGTATCCCCTTCAAATTTCACTATATATATTTGTTTTGTTTTTTTTCACACCTTGAAAACACCTACATCAGAATGCTGTTTGTTGATTTCAGCTCAGCATTCAATACAACATGAAACTGATTGGCAAACTTAGCATTATGGGCTTGAGTACCACACTCTGCAACTTGGTATTGGACTTCCTCACAAGGGCTGCTCTGCCCCCTCCTCTTCACGCTGTACACCCACGACTGCAAGCCGAGATAAGGAGCGAACTCTGTTGTGTAGTTTGCGGATGACACTACTATCATAGGCCAGATTTCAAACAACAATGAGACTTCATATCGGGAGGAAATCAACAATCTTGCAGAAGTATCCGCTGCCGTACCATGAGGCTACAGAGCAGCTTCTTCCCTCAGGCTGTGAGACTGCTCAACTCCATAAATAATAGTTTTCTGTTTAGTTTAGTTTTTGTGTGCAGCATGAACGGACTACAGCTTGCATTTCACTGTACAACCCTGTGTTGTATAATGATAAATAAATGAACCTTGAATCTAGTTGGTAAAGAAAGACACCTTAATTGGGCATTTATGAGGTGGACACAAACACAACTTGTGACTGTTGGATGTGTAAATAAGCAAGTGTCTGTTGAAACGTTTGCCATATCAACTTTATGAGGTGACAATATGTTAACTTTTTTTTAACCAAACAAGCCCACAAGTGGCAAAAAAAACAACGCACATTTAACATTGAGCAAAACCAGGTGCGGATTAGGGTCAACGGTTTTGGTCCGTTCTGTATCGTCCACGCACCATGCACAGATCTAATACACAGGTTGATCACTCGCATGTCCAAATAAAACAGCCTACTAGAAAGGAAGTGTTTTCGGCCTACAATAATGTCATTACACTTCATTACAAATCAGGTCACTCATGGAAATTCTCATGAATATGAGCAATAGCTAAAAGCCTAACATGTCCTGTAGAGAAACAGAAAAGTCTGTACTCACTGGCAGCGCTTGCCGACGTAGCCAGGAGGACATGAACATGTGTGAGCTCCCATCGTTTCCACACAGGTTCCTCCATTCACACAGCTGAACTCCAGGCAGTTATCCACCTCGTCCTGACAGTCTTTCCCTGTGTATCCAGGCTCGCAGTCACACTGGTAGTCTGCCAGAAGGTCTTTACATGTACCGTAGACACAGGGACCTGAAGAACACTCATTTATCTCCATCTCACACAGTTCTCCCTCCCATCCTGCGCTGCAGCTGCAGTTGAACTCATTAAACTGGTCCTGACATACACCCTCGTTGAGGCAGGGCTGGGAATCGCAAATTGGTGCACCTTGGCATCCTATGATTGGCTCGTGCCCACCCAGTCTGGAAAACCGACTCATCTGAGGGGCGTCTGGTACATTTATGAGTGGCAGGTAGACTCCACCCACTCTCACCTCGCCTAAACATCCAGTGTATTTCTCTGCTAACCAGATGTTGGTGTCATTGAGGAAGTTGAGGTTGCCGCCAACGCCGAAGCTGCCACCAACTCTCTGCCCATCCACAAAGAGGCGCCAGCGGGACGCTAACTGCGTGGGATCGACCATGGTCAGGTGGATTTGATGCCACGCTCCATCTGCAATGACCCTGTCACTTGTGAAGGCCAGCAGCTCTGCACTCGCCCCGCTGTCCAGTTTGACCAGCAGGGAGGAGTTGAGCAGACCCAGGCAGAAGACCTCAGCTCTGCTGGCGGCCCGCAACAAGATCCCGTTTGTGTCCCTCGTCCGTATGTCCATGGTGATGTTGGTTACAGGGCTCAGCAGGGAGCTGTTGGCAACATACTGGAGAGCATTGTCCTGAAAAATGGCTTCAGTTAAACCTGTGAGAGGAGAAGATCATGTGAGCAGTTTGGTTTTTTTTACATCAAATACACGATCGATGCATTGATTAGAAAACCACAAACTGATCTGCTGTCCCTGGAAGCAACACTTGATGTCTCTGAAGTACTCCTTGATGTAAGGTTCAGATATCTTTAATTATTGTTGATGGAATGGTACAGTAGAGCGCTCATGCTTTCTGAAAGTATTACAATCCATCAAATCAAGCTAAAAAAAAACGGATCAAATTGAATCCATAGCTACTAACCGTTGACTTTCTTATATTGTAATAGTATAACAATTTTAAAAAGGGACAATGTATCCATCTCAGCTTTTATTGCTGCTTATTTTGCAGACTCAGTTTGGGTGTCCTATCCAGAGGTTCTCCAAATACCATAAGAAAGATTTGTTTGCCAGTTGGCTGTCACAGCTGGTAATACATGAGTCACAGATAAACAATGTCACTAGAATGTTCATAATACACCCACATCTGGATTGCCACACCCAATGGAGCAGGAACAAATGTCATCAACTAACAGCAGTGTTTAATTTTCCCATCTTTTGGACACAGACAACACAAGGAATGAGATAGAGGCTACCAGTCATTTTGACCATACCTCTTTTGTTTACAGTAATTACATCAAGGTGTCACAATTAAAGTGGCACTCCACCTATTTTATACATGAACATAAGTTTACTCAACATGGTCAGTACCACTCAGCCTGTGAAAACGGCTTGGCCTATGCTAGAGAGTAAATGTCAGGACATTTCACCATCTGCTGTACTGATTTTGTCCATTATTTTGGTCCATTCTTTTTGTTTCCACAAACTTTATGGGAGTGCAATACTAAATCGTTAGTACTGAAAAATACTAAAGTGTTTTTTGAAAGGCAATGTTTAACCCTCTGAAAACAGACCTCCCGTGGGCGGCCCAAACTAACCGTGGGAGGTCGTTGTTTGCATAATCCTGTTTAAATTGATCTTAAAAAAACATAATAGCTAGAGCATTTATTCCTTTTGCAGCTGAAAGTTAAAGTTTCTGTCATCATGTTGTACGCTCGTGTTGCAAGTTGATGACGTCATTACATTATGTTATGTGCGGGGCAAAAGGTGACAACATGCGGTGGCACTGTTTTAATTTATGCCACAGTTTCAATCATTTTATCAGTCATTATGATTTATTGACTTACATATGCTTTTAGCTTAGGTTGTACAGATTTTAGGGATATGAAACATTCTAAAATACCAATGTAGGCAGTGGCGGACCATTTCTATTGCAGAGTTCAGAGGGTTAAAAATAATTTATACAATGCCTCTCTTTATCTACTAAGGGGTCCAAAATCTACTACTTTGTGTTGTCAGTATCACATATTTCCCATGTGTCTCTGTTGTTTCCTGTTCCCATTTCATTTCTGCTACTTGAAAAAAGCATCAACCATAAACTACATATTTGTTGTTTCTGTATTTCTGTATGTTGTAGGATAATCTTCTTTCTCAGCACATCTTGCAGTCAGACTCTTGAGGTCATGGAGTTTCTTCCCTCTCTTGTACTAAGTTACAGAGGTTTTCCTGCAATGTCAGTGTGGGTCTAAGGTTGGCAGGTTGTCCTTACCATCTGATGTTAAATGGCCCTTCAGAAACATTTCAAGACTGTAAGTCTAATTAAGAAATTAACAGCTAAACAAATAAACCTGGCCTAACCCAACTTGACTTGCCCTGCCTTGATAAAGAGAGTGATAATCACTGCCAAAGGATTACTCACACTCATAACCATCCTGTAGGTCCACACAGCGCACTGAGTCAAAACAAGGGTTGTCGACACACCACAACCGCGTCTCGCACAACCGGCCTGAGTAGTAAATGGAACAGTCGCACTTGAAGTCATTCCAGGTGACCCGACACTGTCCATTGAAACAGGGCTCATCCTGTGTACAGACAAACACAGATGGATGGATTAGATGATCACTTGTAGAATCTCTCACCTGATGCAACCGCGGAGGTAAAAGCTGCAGAGAGGATTCAGCGGTAACTCACAGATCAAGGAGATGCACAACCAGATCAATGTTAATAGGGCTGAGGCAAAACAGTACAGCCCAGCTATCACACAGCACTACAAGGTGCTAACACTATTCAGCATGGGTTCAGTGTTAGAGCCAAACACTGGCAAAACATAATCGCGATTATCTGGGGCTTTACATTAAGACTGAATTGCCAGACAGTTTTGTCAATCTCTGATATGTTGGATGTCATGCAGTTTGATTAATGGCATGATGTGATGTGGCTTTAGAGATGGCAATGTTGGTTGGTCAGTGTTTCAGTCCACCACTTTGGTCCAAACTAAAATTCCTCAAAAACTATTGGATGGGCAGTAATTCAGTTTGGCACAGACTCCAGAGAATTAATTCCAATGACTTTGGTGATCCACTGACTCTACATCTAGCACCACCAACTGTTCAAACCTTCCACTTGTCTAACACTTTAGTTCATGTTCATGACAGGAAAAACTAAGAACCAAATTCCCATTAGCCTGAGATGCCCTTCATGTTAACATCCAGTAGTTGTATATTAACATGCTGACTTTAGTGTGTTATTTAAAAGAACAACTGAGACATACAGCTTTAACTGGCGGATTTAGGTATCAGGCCAAACCTTACTGTACAGTATTTCCCCACTAGTGATAAAACTCTAATAGCTTAAGTCTAACAATGTGCACTGTAGCTTGGCTTTAGACATATTGTACAACTCATCAAAGCCCAAGCCTAATACGTAATTATTTCTAATGCAACAAATTAGGCAGATTCCACATAAACATGCATTAACTTTCTCTCTATTAGTTTTACAGTAGCGGTAATATTAGTTGTAGTGCTTGTAGTAGCGGTAGTAGGAGCAGAAGCAGTAGTAGTAGAAAAGTGTGCTGTAGAGAATAGTATAATAGTAGTGTAAATAGCAGAGGTGGTTGTAGTGACAGCTGAGCAGTAGTTGTAGTGGAAATAGGTGTAGTTTCCTGGCTTTCGGGGCTCAAAAGACCCCTGACCTAAATGTTGTTGGATTACCATGGGACCTTCAAATGAAATGCAAATTTGTTGTGGTATAAAAATAGATTTAAATATAAAATCTAGTACAAAAATATAAGTCACATTACAAAACCTTTTCAGAATTTCTCTACATTTCACATGATCATATATTTTGTCTATTCTGATCATACAACAGACTATATATTTCTCTTTTACCTTGCATGTGTCATCACTGTGGCATCCTGACAGCATGTTCTCCTCTGTGCTTGCCTGGTAAACTTCCACCCCCTCTGGATGATCCTCAGTGGTCAAATGCTTGTGGTCCAGCCGAATGTCCTGCAGGCAGCCCTTGAAGTTTCCACCCCAAGCGTTCATGCTCTTGCCTGCAGGGAGCCCTCCAACATACGCCACGTCCCCTGCCTCTACACTCACATTCCCTAAGGCGCGATGATTCCCTGCTTTGGGGAAGACCACATGGCCATATTGTACCTTTACAGTCACCAAATTATTGTTGCCGTCAGTGACGAACTTGGCCTCAGACAGCAGTGTGGTGTGAGGGCTGTAGATAGCAACAGTGCCCTCCTTCAGATACATTGTCAGGTAGGGCTTTCCTTCTCGATGGAGCTGCAGTAGCAGACCGTTATGTTTGAGGGAGCGCATTAAAAAGGAGATGGTGAAGTTGTCTCCATGGGTTTCCGAGATGTTGAAGGTGGTGTAGCTGGTGGTGTTCTCATGACCGAAGGTCCAGGATGGATACTCTGAGGTGGGGGTGAGAAGCACAAAGTTGTTATGCTGCACCTGTAACAACAATACTTTTTTGGTTTCCTTTAAGGGGCACTCCAGTTTTACATGAAATATCAGTTTACTTGTGCATCTCGGCTTGGGTTTGAACAGTACAACTTCTTAAATGAAACTTTGAAAGAGGTGCTCTAACGAGTTGCATTATGGGAAGTGTAGGATCCAGTGGTTTTGGAGCTTGACCCATACTGTAGGGAATAAAAGTCAGGATATCTTGGCCTCTACTTTATTGATTTGATTTCTTTCTGTCTTTCATAAAGCACTTTGAATTGCCTTGCTGTTGACTTTTTGTGCAATACTAAATTGCTGGAGTGATTCTTTAATAAACATCATGCAGATTTTCAGTGGCAAACATTTGTAGTTGACAGGAGCTGATTTGTGTAATCTTGAAAGGTCATATCAAGCAATTCACAAAGATGTAAACACTAATGAGACTACTAGGCATAGTTTTTGCACTGTGAAAATGACATTAACACGTGGTATTGATATGTTGTGTTTTTTATTTTTGCACCAAACTGACAAATTTGGTGGTGGATGAAGTAATAAAGCTCAGACTTTGATACATCCCGTGTTTGTTGAGTGCTCATTAGGAGGGGGTTTAGATTTCGTTCACACATTTTGATTTGTCTTACACTCACCAAAAAACAGCTTTGAGCTTTCACTTTGAGTGGGATACAAAAATGTGTGGCTGTCGTAAGAATTACAACAGTTCCTCCTACACACAGTCTTGGAGACCCCCACTTTGAGAAGTTCTGATCGCAAGCCACAAAGTAATCTATCCAGTGGTCCATAAGTAGTATTTTTGTGGTAACAGTAGAGCGCATTTCCACAAACTTATAACGTATACTGTAAGTACTCTCACCTTTCTCACAGCTTTCTCCATAGTAGGGCCGATGACACTGACAGCTGGCACGAACCCACATGTCCACACACTGCCCACGTTGCATGCATGGGTCATCCTGACACCAGTCTTTTTTGCTACATCCCATTTCCAAGCCCTGGTTCTCCTCTCTGATGAGGTCCTGAGGCAGAAGCAGCTTATAGTCAACTTGAAGGTCTTCCATGCAGCCAATGAACCCCTTTCCGCTGGACGTATGGGCTAAATATTCCTGCGATGCCCCTCCAACATACAGCTGTTGGAAGGAGCTGGGCTGGAGGAAGATCAGATGGTTGTAGCCCTCATTCTTCATCTGGCACTCTTCCTTACAGCCGGGTCCTTTTACAACCATAACCAGCCTCTCATCCATGGTAATGGTGACCTGGTGCCATTCCCCGTCATTGACTGGACCCGAGTAAATGACCTGCAGTACTTTCCCTGACTTCACCCTGGCCTGAAGGGAGCCTCCAACAAGCTCCAGGGAGACAAAGCGCTCCATGGTGCCCCGGTAGAACAGCACCATGTCAGGCAGAGTGCTCTTGAATCGGAGCTGCATGTGGAGCCCTTGGTTGTGGTCTTTAGTCTCTCGTTTCGTCCTGTTTTTGGAAACAGGCAGCTGCATGTGGACATAGCCCTCGGAGTTGAAGGAGAAGGTGGTGGAGGTGTTGCAGTGTTCTCCGGTCCAGCCAGGCGGACACAGGCAGGTGTAGCTGTGCTGTCCATCATCGCTCAGCATGGGGGTGCACCCTGCTTCGTGTTGACACTGGTGCTGTTGGCAGCCAACCAGAAGGACGTCACAGTCTCGCCCGCCCCAGGGCTCCTGGCCAGGCTCTGGCACGGGGCAGTGACACCTATAGGAGTTGGGTGCGTCCTTGCATGTGGCACCATTCTGGCAGGGACTGCTGTCACACTCGTTGATGTCCACCTCACAGTGTACGCCTGCATGGAGAGACACTCACATTTAGTACTGCAACTTACTTTAACAACACTGCTTCAACTCCTCCTTAGCAGCCAAAACACATCCTTCACATGGATCACAATGGAAGTCATATTTAATCTAATAATTTAATCCCATACGTCTGGTTAATTAATCAAACAACAAGGGGACTGTACCGGGAGCCTAGAAAGTCCAACTACAGTAAATGACTTAATTAGAAGCAGAGCTAAGCGTACATGCATACAGATGAACAGGCAGGTCTGGTTGAGGCATCAGTGTCATTTGCAGTTCAGGAAATAAATGAAGGAAATAGCCATTAATTGCACAAATAAAGGTGAATTAGATCTGCACAGATTTCCTTAACACAATTAATCCAGTGTCATACTGTTTGCATCAGCTAGACATTGCAGAAGAGCTTCCTCATCAAACCACATTCAACATTAAGCCCTGACAGCAGTAGTCAACTTGCATTAACTTAGTCCTTTAAAATACTCTACACCCAAGGAACCCTAAAGCTGTTCGCCCTCTCTGTGCCAAGACTCCACCCTCATGCACAAGCACACAACTTTCGTCTCTGTTAATGTAGCATTAAAGTGCTGTACCATACTGTACCTGTCAGCCACCAGGGTCCACAGCAGCAGCACAGCAGCAGCAGCTGCATCAACCTGCTTCCCCCCATGATCCACTGAGTCAACAGCCAACACACTCCTCACACTGCTGGATGACAGAAAGTAACACAACCAGGTCCTCTCTCTCTCTCTCTCTCTCTCTCTCTCTCTCTCTCTTCAGCTTGCAAAGCAGAAGTGCCTCCACTCCTCCACTCTGTACCAGGCAGACAGGCAGCAGTGATTACAAGGCAGCCCTTCCCACCTTTTCTCCTCCTCCCTCTCTTTCTCCCTCCTCCATCCCTCCCTGAATCCCTACCTCACCCCCGCCCCCTGCTCCTCTCCTGTCTGCAGCCCAGCCCAAGCAGAATGGTAAGCCTCCAGCCTCCAGCTGGCTCCTGTCAGTGTTTGACAAGAGGAATGCAGTGCTGCAGTCCCCTCTCTGCTCTGTGTGCTGGCCTGTGGATGCCCACTAGCGGCAGGAGCTGCTGCAGGTTCAAGGCTTCCCGGTGGGCCAGGCCTGAGCGCGGCTGCACCGATACACAGAGCCCACATTGACCTTTTATTAGTGTTTGCATATCAGCTAGTCAGTCCACCACTGTGGCTGATTATATCACATTAGAATTATTGCCTATGGGAAGACTTGAACCTGATTCTAAGACAATTTAATTAGACTCAACACTAGTATGTTATAGTATGTGCTGGTATTTCCAGTAGTGACTAAGAAAGAAGATTAGCGCCAATGAAAAAAGAAGAAATTTGAGTTCTGAAATTAATCTTGAAATTAAGAGGGGAAAAAACTAAATTCTGCCTTCAACCTTGGTTGACCTTGGTTTACAAAGTTACATTAAACAAACATTATATGTTTGGATTTTATTGTGAATAGTCTATTATGAGATGTCAGATTTCATAAGTCAAACTTCTGATGGTCTCAGAATTATGATCATGCAATCCTAATTTTTTTATTTCAGGGATAGTGACATTAAAGTCTGACGTCATAATTCCGACCTTGCTGTTAGATTTCTGACTTCAAAAAATCCAGCTTTATTGTAAAATTTCAGTATTTCTCTGTTTTGTTATGCTTGGCAGGGTTGGGTGGAAAGGGGATGGGTGGGATAATAGTGACATGGTATGTCTGAATTAAAAGTTCTCTTAAATTCAAATAACACCTGTTTAGATTATTATGTGATTATTCACTTCTTCAATGATGGCAACACATCACAGTATTCCCTCACATTCGGTGATATAAATGTTGTTTTAAAGCGGTTTTAACCTAAGCCTTCGAAAAGGACATTTACAAATTCTGAAAGAACCAGTAAATTGTGGGGTTGATACTTTGGCATGAAAAAGAGTTGAGAGCCAGGAAATCTGGACATACAGTATGTGAATAATGCAGATTGTTTTGCCACCTGATCTGTAATTGACTAAATCAAGCTTTAAAACCATCCACCTGTTGCTGATGATGTGATGAGCACACCTGAGGAATCCACAATGTGAAATGTGTTGTTCACTCATAGATTTGTAAATTACATACGACCAAACTAATAACTCTACCCCAGATATTTTTAATCCAAAATGTCCTGCATCAGCCTTCAAAAACTCAATCAAACTCTAGCTCCAAACTCATATAAGCATGGCCCAAGTGCAATGAGGAGGACACACGAGGGGTTCATCTCTACTGGCTTAACAGCCAGTTATAGTGCCGACTACTTCACGCACGTGGTAAGTCAACCTCTTGCACACGTGCCATACAAAGTTAATAGGATCATATTTTTCAGCCATATGGAGTTTTCCTTTATCTTTGCTTGCTGTTGCACAAGAGTGATGTGTTTACAGTGTATCATACCAGAAGAATGAAGTGCAGATCGTTTGGAAAAAGGCCCATGATTTGCTCACAACGATTTGTATGATGTTTTTTTCATCAGGCTTTAATTAGGCCCCTAAGCTTCTTTGCTGTAATCTCCCCTCCCCCTGACAAATTTCTTAGGAGACCCCCGTTTAATACCCAAGGTGGACGCCTGACATATGGCACCTTTTATTGGCTTTGTTGTTTTCTGCTATGCTCCTCCATACCATATGCCCTCTCATCCCCGCCTATCCGCTGCTCTGTTGTGGCCTCCACATCGCGTGGCCATAATACCGTTAGCAAATTAGCCTCTCATTTTGTTGATGAGAGCTTTTGGCTGAATTCCTCACTTCTAAATCCAGATTGTGTGTTTCAAGGTCAGCTTTTGGTGCAGTTCCTCCTGTTTTGAGTGATGCAGTGACAAATCTCCTCTAATGAGAAATTAATAACTTGGCGGGCCATGAGGAATGATCAGCAGGAAGAAGATTAACCCTTTATTGTTTGGCCAAGGAGATTCTGAGACCTGAGGCAAAGGTTATCTGTCTACACTGGCTTCTACTGCAGACCTTCAGTCCAGTTTACTTCCGATCTATCTTGCCCCCCACAGGGAAGTTGTTTTTGCAGTCAGGCAAATCAGTACAAAAACAAGATAATGTTAAAGTGCAAATACAATGATTGCTATTACCATATAACTTTTTATCAATGTAAAAGAGAGCTGGCAAATGACAAATTTCTAAGGAATTTGACAACAACGTTTAATCTAATCTAATCAAGTCTAATAACACATTACAATACCACATACAATAAACAGATGTCCATGTGATTAAAAAAAGTGTATCAAGATGAAATAAGATACAGTATAGGCTGTGTAAGGAAGGAAAAGTAATACTAATACTGGTATGTGAATTTAGTGTCATATATTATTATACAACTAATGATTATTTTCATTATGGATTTATCTGATTAATTGACTGATGGTTTGGTCTTTAAAAAGTCAGAAAATGGTGAAAAATGCCCATCATAATTTCCTAAAGCCTAAGGTAACGTTTGCATATCTTGTTGTGTTTGACCAACAGTCCAGTGTCAGTCAGTTTACAATGAACAAAATGGAGAAAAGTAAATCCTTATATTGGAGAAGCAACCAGAGAGTATTTGGCATTTTTGTGTGAAAAATGACTGTAAAGATGAATCATGTATCAGAATAGTTGTTGTCTCTCTCTCCCCTTTTATTTTATGCCATGTCTCTGCTGTCTTCTGTCTAATAAAGGCATAAAATGCCTAAAAAAAGATTTCAAAAGATTGTTGTTGATGACATTTCTGTTGATTGACTAATCGTTTCAGCTCTAAAAACTCTCAGAAACAAATTCCGAAAGATGTATCTCTTACCAGACGAGAGGATATAAAGAGGACAATCTGGGTTTGCCAAAATAGACATTGCTGCTCACCACTTTGCCAGTCAACTTAATACTTATATTTTGATGCCATAGATCTTTCTGTAGCTGTCTCACCATCACCTGCAACTTACTACAATTTTCCAGCTGTGAGAAGCTCCTCTGTTTCCTTTGTGCATTACATTAGGAGAGAACAGTACATCAACAGCACACTCAAAAAGCAACTTTTTTAGCATGCTTACTGACAATTTTGAGTATACTTCGCTACTTTTCCATTGTGAAACACAACAGGTCAACACCTGCTTAGAATTACTATGGTGTTGGGACACAGTTACCATTGTGTTCCCCTTTCTAACATATTGCCTCAAGTCAAAGTCAAAGCTCAATTTAATCAATATACCAAGGTACACTTTCTTTTTTCCCTTTAACAACAGTCTGGGAAAGTGCAAGTGCTGTTTGTCTGAACTCGACAGCCATGTCTTCAGTTGTAGCAATGTTCAGCCTCAGTAAGTCAGCTTCACAGCTGTACAGGCTCAGTGACCACAAGCCCCACCACCCCTTGCACAGACTTCTGCAGTCAGTGAGGATGAAAAGTAACAGGGACATGGCACAACCCTGTGGGGTGCCTCTGGAGGAAGAGCAGCTTGGTTCAGTTTAGTTTTGTTAGGAGATGAGAGTAGAAGAGCAGATAAGGGGTTTCTCCTACCTGTGAAGCCGTCTGGACACACACATTGATAAGAGTTGACCATATCCTGACAGCTCCCTCCATGCTGACACGGAGCAGACACACACTCGTCCACATTGACTGAGCAGTTGTCTCCTGCAAACGAAACATATCAATGAGATTCATATCTATGTCCTCATCACTTCATGATGAGTACATGAGGCAATATACCAAGAAACTAAAGGCTTTTTGTCGTAGACTGGCTTACCAGTGAATCCTGGCAGACACTGGCAGATGAAGCCAGCTGCCTCTTCATAGCTGAAATTGGTTTTGCTGAGTTCAGGCAGCATGCCGTAGTTCAGGATATCGGAGCGCTGGAAACACTCGCCACTATTTTCACAGGGATGCCGCTCACACTCGTCTGTATCCACCTGGCAGTTCTCTCCCTCGTAACCTGAACACACACACGTGCACAAAAACATAAATACATGTTTAGAGGATAAGGTTGGATAAAGTCTCTCTTAATACAATACTCACATGCCCATAAGCACATTAAAAGACTTATTGGTCACTGTAATCATTTCTTTTGTCCATAAAGGCTATGAAGTGATCCCACCCAAACTCCCACATATTTACATCAACACATTCCACACACATGGTTCGAATTATGGGGATTGGGGGGTCTGACCCCCCTAATTAAGACTTGGACCGGAGGGGTCGAAACATTTATATAATTTCTTACCTCTCATCCAAAATATTACAATATATTTCCCATATTCATGCCTGGAAGAATCTTGTAATACAATTTCAGACACCCCTAAAGTGGATCATACCATTTCTTAACCTTGACATGAAAGAAGCACGTGCCTGTGCTGTACTGGGTTTCCTTTACACCCTGGAGAAAAAGTTGACTCGCGCTCTGTCCACACATACGTGTTGTTAGCTGGTTAGAGCTAACGTCTGTACTGTTGGCTGCACTGGCTGCCACATAAACACATCAGTTGTCAAATTTGGCCAGATGAAACAAGCTGAAAATTCACATTTTGTCTGAATGAGCCGGTTCTGTCAACAAACTTGCATGTGACTACCAGGACGTATGCCTCTGCTGCAGCTGGAAATGCTGTTCACAGAAACACAAACTAGCAAATAGACTGTAACTTGGGAAGATGCCCACTTTATTTGACCAACTCAGACTGCTGAAGCCTTATAATACCTTCAGTTGAAAGCATTTTGCACCAACTTGACAATTTCCTCACTAGATTTGGTGACTATTAAGACCCCATTTAGCAACTTTTCCCAAAGAGAGCCTAGTGAGAAATCTAGCTACATTTTGGGCAGACCTTTATTTTTTCCACAAAATATGTATAGTTTCCAAGAGCTAACAAGAACCAATTTATTCCAGTGTCCACAGTCCTTCAATAAAAGTTTTTGAAACTTCAGGTAGATTTAGATCCATATAGATGAAATTATAGCATCTTGAAAAAATAATATATATTGTTAAAGCTAGTAAGAGTCAGTTAAGTGTATGACGTCACTGATATGCAAATTAGTGTGTGATGTCGTCTAGAGGTTGGCAACATTAAAAAGAACAGTGGATTTTGTCCCCAACTCGCACAAGGGCTCAATCACAATTTCTTATAGCAAGTATGGACAGAAGGAATAATTACAGTGACTAATATCTCTTCCAGCATGCAGTACATATGATCTGAACCTATCCTTTAAGTCTTTAAATCCACCTGTGAAATCTGCAAAAGGTTCTTTTAGGACATGCACACAATAACACACACACACACACACAACCTCACAAACACAATTATGACAGCAAAAATCACATGAAGACTGCCGACGTCTGCATCTTTCTCTGTCGCAATGTGCTCATACATCACTTTTCATAATTCATCACAGCCCTGAAGGATTTAAATAGTGCCATGCTGCTGTTTTTATATAGCTCTACCATAAATAGTGAATGGTGCAAAGCACAGCCCTGCTCTTTAGCCCCCTCTTGTCTTCTAAGCTCAAGGGTCAGATCATTCAGCTTCTTTGTTCAGTTTGATTTATGTGTGGGAAACCTCCAGCCTGAGTTCTAGCTTTTCTTTTTCCTTAAACATTTCATCATGCTTTTTCTTGTCATGATTTCAGTTTAGTGATCAAGCTGAGCCCTTGGTTATTGTTGCAGTATACTGAATATTAAAGAAGTGTTCACACTGTGATTATGTTGCGTCGAGTGTAACGGCTATATAACAAATTATGATAACTTATACTGAGCAGTTGGTTTATGTGTGACTGCTGCAATGTTTGAAAGTTGATTTATAGCGGGTGCTCAGGGTAATGGTGTACCTGGCCAGCAGAGGCACTTGTACTGGTTGATCCCCTCCAAACAAGTGGCTCCATGTTGGCAGGGATCAGAAGCACATTCAGGAATATCCTCTTCACAGTGGTCGCCTACAAAGCCCGTCCCCTCGCAGTCACACTCATATCTAGAAAAGAGCAGAGACACAAATAAGCCTGTCTTATATTCTAATTGTCAAAAAGATGAGGTGGATAATGATATCTAGATTTTGTGTTTGATTCATCTTTGAAAAATCATTGGTTTGTGTAAAAATGATTAGGAAATAGCACAAAGGCACATTTTGAATTCTGATTTTCTAAATCAATGGCTCAATTTTTTAGTGGAGGAAGGAAAGATAAAGACAAAAAGAAAATATAGTCAACAAAAATTGTAATGCATGACTATTTAATATGCACACACAGAACCACTGTGGCCACAGTGACAATGACAATGATAATCATATTGAATTTTCCCTCATTTCCCAAGATTCTGTTGAGTCAATAAAGACAACATCATTAGGTGACCAGAACTACTTTACCATTGAAATATTTATCTGTGACATGATGCAACATATTGTGACCATTGCACAAGTAGAGAAGATTCATAATGTAATGTCAGTTACACAACGATATCTACCTAAACTCTGCTAACATTAGCAAACCATACTGGTCTTACCAGACCAAATAGTAACAAATCAGTTGAGTGCATTCAGTTGAGCGAGGGTGTGTGGTTCCTTATGAAGTCACCTTTTCATTTGTAAGATGAAGAGTGGTCTGGCTTTGAATATCCAAAGATGATCAAATATTTAGAAACAAACATAATTTTTTAAAGAGATTCGAAATAGAAAAAAGAGAATGTTGTGGCACTCGTTGCAAAGACTGTCATTAACAAGGTTGAAAGAAATCACAAAATCCAAATAAAATCAGCATTATTTCACACAATAAAAGCAGAAACTGCACTTGTCATTTGCTCATCATTGTACTTAAAACAATCACTCAGTTATATGAATGGGTGTGCAGGGTGATCAGCTGATGATCTGGGTGGCGACGTCTAACAACTTTCCTGTCCAAACCTGCACTGTGATCTACTGTTTTCTGGATCAGTTGACTTGTCCCTAAGCATATTTAAAATATAACATCCTTCATTCCCCCATCTTCCTCACTCCCTGCTGTTCCAATCGATGTTACCACCAGGTATTCTTACTACCTCCAGCCATCTAATGACTCATCACAATAGCCGACAGTAAGTGGATTAATTCTTATCCCTGGTCAACTTTAATGTCTGCCATGCAGCCTCAGGACACAACACACTGCTGGATGACACATCGGCCTTACCAGGCTCAACATGAGAGGGACAAAGACAGAGAAGAGAAGGTCCTATAGAAATTTGCACTAATTATGTATTTTGGTTATTCAAATTCAGTTTTATTTATATTGCGCCATATGATAAGAACAAAGTTATCTCAGGGTTATACATATGATAAGAGAATAATTTCTTACAACCACCAGTCTAACTCAATGTATGGGTCGAACCATGATAATAATTGAGCATTTGATCATATTCCACAGAAGTTCACATTATTCATATTCAGACATCTCATCCTAGAAATCATTCTAGTGTGAATGTCTGAAAAATGTACTCATACATAAAGATACGGATCATTAAAATGTTGCCTAATGGAAGCCCCCTGAAAGTCAAAGATTCGAACCATGAGTCGTAGACCCCTCAGTCCACTGAAATTCTTTAAGTTGAACAATCGTTTGTTTTGGTTTTTTTGTCAGTCAGTGTGCAGAGTGTGCGCTCCTCGCTTTTGCCAGCCTCACTTTCACGCTGCTCTCTGGGGTAAAATCATTCCACAAAGTCAAGTTGTCCCGTCTGCTCGGTGAAGATGTCAGTGTACGGGTACAGGCAGCTGTGGACCCGGACCCAGGGTGAGTCTGAGTGAGACGGAAGCAGCTGCCCGGAGGAAGAGAGGCCTCGCCCGGTCAGGCTCCGACATAACGTTATCTTCTGCCTTCTGTTTAGAAGTGGTGAATTTACAGCTCACAGAAACGGTTAATACGGTATAGTCTCTAGCTTTTTGTTTGATATCTAATGTCGGCAAAAAATGTTGTTGCACATTTCCGATCCGTTGTTAGCATAGTTAGCACGCATTAGCTAAGAGGGCTAACTTGGCTTGTTTACTGTATTGTTCGAACCACACATGGGAGAAGTTTGCCTTCAGGGCTTTCTGCCAGAAAGCCTTTAGGAAGTCAGGTGACGTAGTATAGAGCGACAAAGTCCGTATAGCAAGGAGGTCTCTAACTATACTAAAATTGGATGTGTGGGTATGTGCAGACAGTATAAACGTGTGTGTGTGTGTGTGTGTGAGTGTTATCCTACCTGTTGACCCCGTCTATGCACTTGCCCTCATTTAGACAGGGCATGCTGGCACATTCATCAATGTTGACCTCGCAGTCTTGGCCCTGGAAGCCGGCCATGCACTCACACGTGTATGTGGCAATGTGGTCTCGGCAGGTGGCGCCGTTCTGGCAGGGATGCACCTCGCACTCATCGACCTCTACCTCGCAGTTCATCCCTGCAGGGGACAGAGTAGGGATGGCAGGGGGCCAAGGCGTGAGGCAGGCAACACACCTAATAATCTTAGCACACGTACAGATACACACAGTAACACTGAAGCTGCCAAGGGCTCAGCTGCAGATGGACAACAGCAACACAGACTAATGCTACTTAAACCGAGCTGTGCAACCTCTTTTCAAACAGTTAATGGTATAAAAAGGTAAAAAAAATAAAGCAATATACTATCTGTACTGACTGTACTAATCTATACGCTCAAAAATGTAGATTTTTCATTTACAGATCTAGTGATTTATTTTAAATCAGGCTCCTAAAATTATCATATTTAAAGTTACTGAATGCTGTCTGAAAATACTGAATAACAGAATGATCAGCATAAAAGTAGTGCTACGACCATATCCCAAATCTTACTCCAAACCCACCAAAAAGAACATCAAAACAAGTTTAATGCAGGGCCAGATTAGTCCTCTATAGCAGGGGTTTTCAAAGTCTGAAAGTGTGGACCCCCCGTCAGACAGAATTGAGACAACTGTGCCCACTCCCCATAATAATGCTCTAATTTTTGGAACTACAGTTCCAAGGAGCATGTTTTTTCTATGATTTCTAAGCGGTTGTTTTCAATAAAAAACAATCTTTGACCAATCATTTTGAGGGAGTCTTTGGTTGAACTGGTTGAAACCCGCTGATATGCAGACTGTGAGGAGTCCCAAGCAGACCTAGCTTTGTTTTCTGGGGGGGGGGGGGCAAGTCAAAAAAGTCGGGAACAACTGAGGCACAGTATAGTTAAGAATATGGAAAGATCATGGTAATGGCAAATAAAGTATGTGCTAAGGTATGGTTGTGGTTAGGCAGCTTAAATATGACTAAGATTATTTGTTACTGTTCCTAAATAGGCGAGCATAAATCAGGTTTGTGACAGGACACAAATGCTGGTCTCCCACATGAAAGTCAGACGTGCTACACACGTATCCACCACCCTGACCTCCACACTGTTACTTTCTGCTTCAACACATAAAGGGCACACTACTTCCTGTATTGCCACTGTACGTTGGTATTAGTGCAGAATCATCCAATATGGACCTAATTCCTGGAGATATTGGACTGACATGGCAAAGCCAACCAGAACTCCTATTCTGGAATTCTATCCTATCCCAGGTTTGCTGTGTGTCAGTTAGTGTTAGTAATTTGATTAGACATACATTTATTTAGCTATAAGCACCAAATAAAGTTTTTAAATTAGATGAAATTAACAAAATTACCACACATTGAACTGTGGCCTTTGGAGCCCTTGAGGGTATGGGGCCCTAAGGCAGTTGCCCCATTTACCCTTTTGGTAACCCAACTTTGTGTTTAAGTGGAGGGTGCTAGTGTCTCATAATTTAATTTCTGTTTAAGTTCCTTTTTCACTCTGAAATGAATACAACTCTGTGACAATCAGTGAATATTTGAAACTGATAATGGCCAGATATATTCATATCAAAGGTCTGCTCATTTGCCAAGAATCTCTGATCCAATAACATCAATTTCTCCTGTCAAAATCTCAGCCTGTCGTAACCCTGACTTACTATACACAGTGTCTTACCTTTGAAGCCTGGAGCGCAGTCACACCTGTAGTGATCCACCTCATCCACACATGTGCCATTGTTTTGACAAGGTCGTGAGGCACACTCGTTGATGTCCAAGTCACAGTGGTAGCCTTGAAATCCAGGCACACAGAAACACTGGTAGGCATTGACCCCGTCTTTACAGATGGCTCCATTCTGACAGGGCTCAGACTGGCATTCATCAATGTTCACCTCACAGTTCCTCCCCTGGTACCCTGCAGCACACTGGCACTGGTGCCCAATGTCAGGGATGTCCATACAGGTGCCACCATTCTGGCATGTTTCCTCTGAACAAGTAGTGACATTATCCTGGCAGTTCTCCCCTCCCAATCCAAGGGGGCAGTGGCAGGAATAATCATTGACTCCATTGACACAATGGGACCTAATGCCTTCGCAGGGGTCGCTCTGACATTCATCTACATCCTGGGTGCAGTTGAGCCCTGCAAAGCCATCCGCGCAGTGGCAGGTGAACTCGTCAGTCCCAAGTTTGCTGGTACAGTTGGTGCAATTTGCCATTAAACAGGCGTCATACAGCTCATCGCAATTTTTGCCCATGTACCACACCAGTCCTTTGGGGCACAGGCACACATAGTCACCCAGGTGGTCAATACACGTGGCACCATTGTTGCAGGGAGACGATAAACACTTGTCTGCTGCTGCTGTGCACAGTAGACCTGGAATGGAAGACAACATTGCAATTAAAGATGCAATAGGCAACATTTCTCTATAAAAATATGACTTTCTTACAAGCCTAAAAAAAATCCCAAACTGGAATGGAGAGAGGTATGCATATTCATAATACAGCTAAAGCTTGCGGGGGAAGGACAGTATTCTGTTCACTTACAGCTTATAGAAGTGCTCATTCACAGTTGTGTACCTTATGTTCAGCTTTTGGTAAACATAAGTATGTGCCATTACCTTTAAATTCTTGGGGACATATTAGATCAACAGAATGTAAAGGGATCTGTGAGTTTATCTGTATTTTTGGCAATTAGCGCTCACACTACTTTGTGTTTTAGTAGCACTTACTAAGGTTATTTGTGAATTAGAAGATGTTCTGGGGTGTCTTTAGCTCTGGCTTACACAGTGGGCTACAGTGGGGCAAAAAAGTATTTAGTCAGCCACCAATTGTGCAAGTTCTCCCACTTAAAAAGATGAGGGAGGCCTGTAATTTTCATCATAGGTA
>LKNJ01002981.1:11117-39068 GCA_002120245.1 Maccullochella peelii | reverse complement strand
TACCTGTACCTCTGACCTTAAGCGGTGCTTAGAAACCAATCTGGTGATAAAGAGTAACAAGCCCCTTTTTCCTCTAGACTTAAGGTCACATCAGATGGTGTTAAATGTAAACTTATTACCAAGCTAGCAGTTGTCAGTGTTGTCAATGAATGTTTCTCTCACTACTGTTTGTACACAGTTTGGGACTTCAGGCTGTAATGTGTAGAACAATAGTGACATTACACAACTGAAAATGTAATGATTATCTTAGAATCACACTCATGCAAAAGACGAACCACATAGTTTGGGGTTTTTTTGCTCTGCCAGAAGCGGGACTTGGAAGAAGTGAGTCAGTCTGTCCATCTGTCCAACATGTTAGTTAAGAGCAAGATAACTTAATAACTACTGGCCTAATTGCCAGAAAATACATTGTGGATGTTCATGCTCTTCTAGTCCCCAACCTTCTGACCATTCTGTCATCACCACCATCCACTTGTACACAAGAAATATAGAATTTACTGAACACATTCATGCTCTCCAGAGGATGAACCCTCCTGGAAACCTCAAGGACTTTCTTCTTGAGCTACTCCCACGCCAAAATGTAGACTTTGTACTCGAGATATCTGATGGCTGGGTTACTATGGAATTAGTTCTGGTTATTCATGGTCCATAGAGGATGAATCCTACTGACATTCCATTAGCATCTCCACTAGTTCTGACTTCACACAATGCACTTGCTAAATGCATTCATGCTCCACAGAGGAAGAGCCTTCTTGAATTCACAGTTTCAGCAACCTGTGGTGTACCTAATGCCCATCAGCATGTTGTTTGTTGGGTGAAATTAGGCATGATGAAGACTTATAGTCTTGTTTTTTTTAGGAAAGTAACACTGATTTAATGCAAGACTATGCAACTTTTAGTAAACAGCGGCATCTGTGGCCACAAGTGGCAATTACAGGATGATGTTCAATTTCCCTTAATTTCCCAAAATTCTCTTGAGTCAGTTAAGACATCATCATTAGGTGACTTGATTGAGAACGAGTGGACAATGAACAGGAAATAACAAACTAATCAAAAATTAAGACAAATGAAGAGCAATTAAGAAGTACTTTATTAATCCATCTTGGATCTGTTGAGTGAAATACACACACATGCACACACAGGGCATGCATTAGTCATTGTCGAGATTTGTCAGAGTGATGGGGCTCCAAGCAGTTAGGGCTCAAGGGCAGCCTCGGCAGGAGGTGACCAGTCCACAATCCGTACCGACTGGTCCGTGCTGGACTTAAACCGGTCTCCCAAACTGAGCTACTGCCACCCTATTAGCCACCAGTAGTTAATGGTCATACCAGACCAAGTAGGCCATAGCAGCAAAGCCCCTGAGTATGTTGAGCTGAGCATGGATGCATTTTATAGCTTAGAAATTCATCTTTGGCAATTGTAAGAGGAAGATTGTGCTATTTTCTTGTTTTAAAAGTTACATAGTCTGGCTTTAAAATTCTTCTCCATCGACCCTCAGGTAGAGGAATCAGCAGGCCAATTCTGACACCTTCTTTTCCTGTGTCTCAGAACAAGGTACTTGATTTCCGCCACTAGCGTCCACACTCAATGAATCATGGGTCTGTAGGGTACTTTGGTACTTTGATAAAATCATCAATCAAATCAAAACAAAATGGCAGACGATGTGCTCCTCTGCTAGCAAGTCATCAACAACATCCCAGTAACAATGCGTATATATCTTTCCCACTGCATCCACTTTAACACCCCCCAGTTCCTCTCACATGCATCTGCTATCACTTCCTTTATCTGCTCTTAACACTGAGCCTTCCTCCTCACTTCAGTCTCTCACTTCTCCTCCCACCGTCTTGATAAATCCTGTGATAATTCCTGAGAAGTGCTATGTTGTTTGTGCTTCCTCTTTTATAATGTGTATGCTGGTAACAAGTCCCTGCATAGTGTTTATAACCTAAGCTGATGTTTACACTGTTAGAATGAGGTGCAGTGAATGAGGTGCACCTCACTGTTAGAATGAGGTGCAATCAGACCTGAGACAGTGAATGTATCGTGACTGGAAATGTTTTCTGATGTGTTTTGGCCATGAAAAATGTCTGAACTCTTGTTGGATTTGTTTAGTAAAGAAGCACTTTGCACCTTAGAACAATGGTCATCTAGCTCCCAATCTATAGAGTCTCAAGTGTGCTGTAGCTTCGTTTATATCACACCTTTCCAACTTTGGATTAGGGGGGTCTGTGACTTTCCAAAACCGGAAACAAGGACTGACTAACAAAGCCAGGACTGTCTGTAAAGCTGAACTCAGTCAGAACCATGCACTTTAACCTGCACCACCTGTAATTTCATGAATCCTGTAGAAGAGGGTTGACAGAGACAGTGAGGGTCTCCTCACTCTTCACCCCTCCATCCAAACCCAATCACCCCCTCACACATTCCAGGGAGCTGATAACAGCTCCTCCTACACACATCCCCGCCCCCCCCAGACACACATGCATTACTGAGCTGTTCATAGATCATGGCCAGGCAGGGTTGATCCCTAGCACTGACTGGTACCATCATCTCAGCCCAAAAATAACACTGAGCAGAGCTGCTGACTGTTAGCAGGTAGACGGATGTCAGGATCAAACCACGGATGCTCTCCAGAGACGTCATCTCCCTTCAGAGGGTGTTTGGTCTACTCCCTCTGATGGGATGCAGGGAGTCGATTCACATGTAATTAAGTCACTTCATTCCTCTTTGATTAAGTCTACTTATTATATTAAGAGTATCTGCAGGCTTGCAAAAATTAAAGCCTAAAATGAGTCTTAAACTCAATTGAGAAAATATAAAGTAAAGCGGGAAAAACCAACCTGATTCTTAATGAGAACTGTCTATGAATGAGCGCGTCTGACTCACAGTAAGTAGGCTGTGGGTGTAAGCCTGCCATACTTCTACTGCTACCACAACTTTTTAAAGAATAAAGGTCCAAACGTGAAGATTTCGTGTCAGTTTTGTTTTTGTTTTTTTTCATCCCTGGTAAGATAAGATAATAATACATGTAAAGTAAAAGTAAAGTGGTGTGTAAAGGCCGTAAGTCTGGTGGTTTTCAAGAAATTCTAGAGCTCCATTGTTGTTCAAAAACTATTAAAAACACACCAATGAGCCACACTGTTGCACTGGGTGACATGTTCCTTCATCACCATGAACACACACACTGTAGTTTGTTTTGACTCAGTCCCACATACACCGTCTTGCTGCTGTAAATACTCACTACAGCATAAAATGTGGATTAATCCGCTGCTGAAAATAGTCCCCAGCAAATGCACTATTTCCTCCTGTTTGAGTAACATTTGCTAAAAATTTCAATGACCAGCTGTTTAAGAAAATTACTGAATCTTTTAAAAAAATGAAACTATATATTTATGAGCTGTATATATTTAAACAATTTAGACTTTTTTAGCATTATTAAGGGGCCTCTGCATGTCTTAAAATGACATGTCCAATGAGATAAAGACACTGAAATCAGATAGGATTTTTTTCATTCTTGGCAGGTGCAAAAGACAGCGGGGAGAGCGAGAGAAAGCGTTTACCCCGAGTCACGAAAACAGCAACACAAAGTCAACAGACAGTCTCGCTGCAGGGCAGAGGAAGCAGAAATGTAATGAATCACAGAGGAAGGGAAGACCCTGACTAACGCACAAGATGAGCTCAGAGGAATTTTATTGAATCGCCAATTCAAGAGACTGGCAGCTCTGCCTGGGTTCAGCTTTGTGCTCCGAAGGCTCCACAGCAGGTGGCTGCTTTGCTTTGTACAAAAAAAAGCACAAATCCTCTCTGAATCAGTCACAGTTACACAGTGAGTCAGAGACGCACATCATTTTGTCTCCTGTGTGTACTGCTGAAAAGGCTGCGTCATTTCTAACACAACGTTTTTGTCTGGTTTTGGGGGCAAAATATGTGTGTGTGTGTGTGGCCCCCCCACACACACACACACACTGTTGGGGGTTGTAAAAGGTAAAGCCACCTTCATCTGAAGGCTTCTTAAAATTTTATTAACAAATTACAATCGTAGGACTAGGTCATTACAGTTAAAATGAACTACAAATCAATGTGTGTCTTTCTGGTATTAAGAGTACTAATGAGTCATTTCTGAGGAGTTAGTTATCAGTACTCAGTTTAGCTTTTACATACATTTACTGTGGACTCTTTTACCCCCATAATTTTCATCTTTTGGGTCACCAGTTCACAACTCTTATTCAAACAAATCTTCCTTGACTTAGTCACAGTTTTAAACTGAAAGCCTAGAATGCCCTCGTCACCTCTGTATCATCGGGAGATGGCAGCCCTTAAGGGGATGGTTCATCTGGTGTTTTTCCTCTTTCCTATAACTGCTGTTGTTCTGCATTTTTGGGCCCTTTTTCACTCAAATCCCCATGCTTCTCAACTTGTTAGGCTGTTTCCTCTCAGTAAATTGGTTGGTAAATGCTAAGGACGTTCTTTTGTGTACTTTTATTTAAAAGGAAGTCTTGAATATAGTAGTCTAACTAGGCAAACCCTGCATCCTACACTCCCTCATCCCCTCATTCTCATCTTCATTATCACATGTGTTTTTCGGCTGCTGTCTTTTTCTTTAAATCCTTTAAGAGCTCAGAGTGCCAGGTCTCTTGCCATGCTCCTTAATACCCCTCACTCCCTCCATTCAAAGCCGAGACAAAAAAACTGTGCAGCAGTGCAGCCGGACGCTCAGCTCGTTACCATGGCGATCATTAACAATGCCAGCCGAGGCCAATCCCTGCTGCCGGTCCACAACCGTTTAAATGAGCTTCAGACGCTTCACACAAATGAAGGTTGCGGGAAAAATGGGTCAACAGGGTTTCATAAGGTGCTGGGGTCGACCAAGACCCCCCCACACCCACACCCACACACACACACTCAGACAGACCCCAGGACTGGTGCTGCAGATTCATCACACATGAGGGAAAACCAGCTACTTCCTGTTAAATTTGTTGATTATCTGTTAGGAATCTGGAAGCTGGAAACACTGAAGTCAAATTTAGTGATGTAAAGGCATGTCTACAGAACTGACCAGCCTGCACTGTTAAAAGATGGATTCGATGCTGTTATTGAATAAATAAGAAAGAAATGTGAGATAGGAAAACTATAGGTGACGCTTTTCTTTATAGGGCCATCATTTCCTAGGAAGTTTCCTGAAAGAACTTTGTAATTTGGTACAGGTAAAGTATGTATTTCATTGCTCATTTGTAAAATAAAGGGTTACCAAACTATCATTTACTTCTACAGTATGGTCCTGGAGTGGCTCTAAACACACATGTCAATATATGGTCATGCATGTGTACACATACTGTACACAAGCAAGGGTTACAGCTACAATTGGGGGGATGGAGTTGTGAAATGTTTGTTCTTGCTGCCTAAAAGTTCCTACTCTGATGTATAGCATACATGTATATATCGAGGTACGTTTCTACACTAGTACTACATGTTGTAGCCTTACCCAGTTTGAACATCATCATGGTGATCAGCACCGTCCGCTGATATCTGGACCCAACTCTTCCAAACTCCATTGTAAAAGAGGCTGCTGAGGTTTCCCGTCAGTGTAGAACGATGCTGTCAGTCCACAGGCTCTCCATCCAACACACTGCAGCGCTCCATCCAGGCTGCTCCAAGTTAGCTGCTGAGACTGAACACCAGCACCTCCATGCCTGACCACTGGGACTCTGGGTCTCAGTGTGTGTGAGCATGTGTTTTGGAGTGTGTGTAAGTCTCTCTGGGGACCAAGCTGGGGCTGAAGTAAAGCAGAGTAATCACCCCAGCAGAGAGTGAGGGTAGGAAAACATGAACTGGAGCACTGGATTGGACTCAACCACAGGTTCACTGATGGTATCTGTCTCTGTCTAAACAAGTCTAGAACTGGACTCACTGTTCACTGCCATTAGTTCTATAGTTACATGCTTTTCAGGAATTTCTCAATGCACTTGTACACATGGTCTGCAATTAACTAACAGCTTTTCATGATTGATTAAACTGCTGATTATTTCCCTGATTAACAGATTCATTGCTTGGTCTGTAAAATACAGTGGTGGTGTCTTAATACTGAAAAAAATTTAATAAAAACAATTAAATTTTCAAGAAATGAGCGCTAATTATCAAAACGTTTTCACTGATTAATCAACTAATGTTTCACTTGTAGACACTTTCCACAACAATGTGAATAGAATGTCGTCTAGAATCCAATGATATTCTAGCTGCTGAAAGAAATAAGTACTCCATTTTTCCAGAACAAAATGAATGCAATGAATCCAAACATTCAAGTTTTGGGGTCAATTTCAAATGGAGAAATAAAATTTGAAATAGGATTTGGTAAATGTACTAAATTATAAATTATAAATGAAATACAAATTGACTGAAATGAACAACTGCCAGATTTAGACTTCCTTCAGGCCAAAAATGTCAGGGCCGCATCTTACAGGCACTTCATTTTACTTAATTGTCCTGTATCTTCTTAACTACCTGTGCCTTGGCCTATAGGAAAATGTTATTTTGTCTGACTGTGTGACTCTGTATTTCAGTGCATAGATGACAATTAACTTCAATTTTAACATTCTACAGCCATAGACATATTTGAATTAAGGGTCATCCACTCCTAATAGCATTTTTTAAATTGGTAATGGTAGAATGAATGGTGTTTATCACTTACTACCTAACCTAACTTCGTATGATTTTTTTTTAACCATGAACTGTTTTAACTTGGAACTGTGATTTTTTTTTTTGGTTTTGTTTTCACCATAACATTTCGACATCCAGCCACCCACATCCCATGGTCAGCACCAATTTTCTAAACTAAAAAACTAAACTTAAACAAATAATCTTTAGCTGCAACTGCCTCCTTTAATTAAGGAGTGCCCAACCCCCCAAGACAATGATAACATTGCTAAATAGAAAGTTTGTTGTACATTATTTACATTTTAATCAAGTGGTTTTTGCACCTTGAACAGCCGCTTTAAAATCTGTGTGTGTCTAGGATCAGCCCTGTCTCCTAACAATGACCTTTATATGCCACTAGATGGTTTTGCCTACATGCTGCTGTGAATTGTGTGTTCACTAACTTGACAAAGCTTGTATTTTTGGGGGGGTTTTGTTAACATTAATGACATAATATTTTACTTATATGATCTAATTCATTTTGCTATCAACTTAAAGGTTTCATTACATTTATGTGAAGAATGAAATGTGCTCTTCCGGTATAAAATGTAAACTCATGACTGTCACCCACTGACAAGTTGAGTTTGAGCCAAGCTTGGAGTCCAGTTCAGGATCATTATGAGTGTAGGCTTCGGATCAATGGATTGTTGCTCCCCAGTCCCCTCAACTTCCACCCCCACCTTTGGGAGCAGAGGTGGAGGGAGCTTATCCAGCAGCTATCTGGTTGGCGGAGGCCTCTGTGGCAGCTAGACGAATGCCTTACTCACCCCCACTCCCACTCCCACGCAACACTCCCACCCCCAACTTCAACTGCAACCCCAGGCCCTGAGCCCAGCATCGGGCTTAACTCCAACCTGCTGCGTTCACAACAACAAAAAAGTTTAATTAAACACTCGGCAAGGGGGGAGGGAGGGGAGGCGTTAAGGGGAGACAGGCCTCCTCACTTCAGCGCCTTCGACAAGCAACATGCAAATGTGTAAAGTAGTGAGTCCCAGCTTCACATTCCTCAGTGACTGGCTGCTGCTTTCATTAAAGCTGCCACACAATAGAGAAATAGACGGCAGGCTGACATGGAGTCTCAGCCAGATCGGCCCACAAAGAGAAGGCCTGAGAGTGCTGACAGTCTCTCTGTTTGTCTGTAGGTCTGTCTTTCTGTCAGGGAAAAGTGAGGTACAAGTTTCTTTAATATATAATTACTTTATTTGATCTTACTTTAGATTTGTCACTCCCACTATTCCTCAGTCTTCAGGCCACTTCAGACCAAAGATTTGCAACAAGATGAAACCGTTTTAGAACGTTGCAGGGAAAAGTTGCAGCGGTGTATTCTGGCCCGTCTCGACTCAAGCCGGCTGCTGGCGTTGCCTGCGACTCAGCTTGAAGAGTCGCCAGTGGCTGGTTTTAGCCAATCAGCTCGTAGCGAAGACAGCTGGTCATCTCGACCCTCTCGTTTATTTATGTTTTCACCGTTTCATCAACACTAGAAATGCAACTGTAGCAAGTAACTCACTATCACTATCCTCATTCATATTTGAAGACGCTAAAAATTACATCCAGCTACAAGAAAAGCCAGCAGTTAGATCGGAAATACAAAGAGTCGTTGCAAGTAGTTGCAAGTTTCAGCTTGTCTTGTTGCGAATCTTTGGTCTGAACTGGGCTTTACATGACACTACATATAGAGCATACAGTATGTCTCCGTTGTAAACACTACTGTTAGCAAGCTAATCTGCTAGCATGTTTACTGCTGGCTGTGAATTTGACAATGTTGTTTCATTTGTTTCTATATGTTACAATGGATATATTTCAGTAGGAAGTGATATTTGAGGGGTTTTTTTGTCTATAATGGCATTGATCTGTGTCGTCGTGGTGATCTGATGTTTCTCCAGTCAGACAATCTGAATCTGAGTTATTGGAAGTGTTTTGCCAGGCAACAGACCCACACACGAAAAGGTAACTACACCCTCATATTCTGCTAGATCCCTCTCTCCCAGCATGTTTTAAAAATGCAACAGAGGAGCGAGGGACTATAATAGGCGCGGCTATGTAGTGTGTGACATGGAGGGTCAACACTATACTGCACATATTCAGTTGGCCGCATACCCCGGTCTTCAATTTGCAAATAAAAGAAGCTGAGTGGGAATGGCAAGAATTTGAAAAAAATCTCAAAATATGGCAAAAACAGTTTTTAACGCAACGATGAGGTGGAAAAGTTGGTTTATCGATAAAACCGAAATGTAAAGCAAAGGAAACAGACTTAGCTAATAAATCCTGACGTACATGAAGCATGTGACTCAAACGTCCACTCAAGCTTCCGCTCCACTGAAGAGACGAAACATGACAAGCAGACGAAAACATCAGATCTGTGTGGAGCGATGAGGAGACTGTAATTGCTTTTCACTGCTTGAGGTTTGACTGCCGCTCTTTTAATTACGTCATCTTGCTGCACCCTCTTCTTCTGCAAAGGTTTAAGGGCAACCGACTGGAAAATTAGCGCCACCAGCAGTTTATCTCGACGAACCAACTTCTAATGTTCACATAACCAATGGACAGTGGATGGAAGTGGTTCAAATTTGCACTACATTTGGAAACAAACCTACTGTGTGGGTACCTGTATTAGCTGGACTAGCGGCTCTACCACGAGAGCTTCTCCGATGTGTGTCTGTGGGGGAGTGTTAGTACATAGCCATAGCCATACTGATTATTGCAGTTAATGTTACTGTCTGTCAGCCCTAAATATCTTCAGCGGGCTCATGTGTTGTGTTCACTGCCACTGAAGAGGAATAAATCTTGTGCATGTAAAACGTTGTTATTTAAAATAGGATAATCGAATGATCTACAGGTGACATGGAGATAAATTAGGTGTGCACGTTCTCATCACTTGGGAGTCTTCCTTTCAGAGCAGTTGGACAGATAAATCCAGTTTCATCCAGGGTGCAGACAAACCATGACAGGGAGTCATCATCTGTATGAACAAATATTGTCCGGATTAACAGACAACAAGCCAATCTGTCCCTCAGTATCTGCAGCTTACCAATGGAACTATACGGAGCAGTGCTCTGAGGGATCTGCTGGAAGCTAAGTGGTCTGTGAGTAAAAAAAACATACTTACAATACACAATACAGTCACAAGCAGTTATAAACTTCACGCCTGGAAAATGACTACTACTAACAGGATGCTAACACTCCCTCCTTCTTTACACCTGCACTGTATGGTAATACAAGAGAGACTTACAGAGTGCAACAGAGCTTTAGATCACAGATCACAAACATCTGAAACTGGTGAAGAATTTTAATATGAACTGTTGCATCCTGACTGTAAAAAAAAAAACTAAAGCAATTGGTTGGTTTTTATTTTATTTCACTGCAGAATCTTTTCTGTTGCTTTCTTCAAAGGTAACTACTCACAATCTTTGATGTCATTTGCTATTTGATATTAAACTTCCAATTGTCACAACACAGGCCATGTTTGGATCCCCACATGTTCCATTACACTGTGTACACTCGGTGACGAGCTTCTAATGGACAATGAGTGGAGGCGAGCTCCTGGAGAGTCTCATGTCTCAAGTTTGTCTTATTAGCAACTGGCCACATAGTTTGAGTTTAGTGAGTCTCCGGACTAATTTGCTTAGGAAATAATTCACCAGAATGTTCTTCATATCATCACTTTCTAGTATAAAGGCTGTAAAATGGTGCATATTTAGGAACAAAGAAAATACCATCTTTTTCACACTGATCACCATGTATTTAGGAATTTGTCCAAAGGGGTTTTGAAAGCATTTATAAATGCACATTTCTTCAACCCACAGGGGGTAGTATGAAACTGTCCTCACCAGAAAAGCAACACAACATCGCAGCTGGTCAGTATGGAAGCCTCGGTCAACAAAGTGTGTGACTTTAACACAGTAGACCACTATTAGCATCCCAACACCCTACCAACAGGCAACATTGCTTTCTTTTAACCATGGCCAGGATTTTTCACTAAAATTAACCAAATAATTTGTTAAATAAAGAACCTAACCAAACTTTAACCACAGCGGCGAGACAGTGAAGATTTACATCTTTATTAAGAGCCAATGGGTTGGGGCTGAGAGCCACAGACAGCGTAGGAAGAATGTATTGACAGACAGACTAACACATTGTTGGCTTTTGTCTGTTCAAGGGGTTTGCTGAATTTAGAAAAATATAGAATAATACCAGCCTTATCTTTTAAATACCTGAAATACCTTTTTCTAATTTTTTTTTTTTTTTTTTGGATTTGTAAACTGACCCTTTGACTAAAATAACCTCCCATAGGGAATAGTGCATACATTTGTGGTTTTTGTAAGACATATGTGTATACATATATAAAATAAATTTTCACATTCTGTTAAAATGCATGCAGTCTCTGAGATGAACAATGCACTTGTGTCTGTAAATCTGTCCGTTCAAGAGTCCACTGGTACAAAGTCATTAAAGAGGAAACACTGTTGGTGGTATTTTACAAGCAGTAGGAAGAGCTGCAGCTGTCTGCTAATGGGCAGCCAATGCTAATTCTGCTTTTGAACGGTAATAGAGGTTTATAGCAGTCAATCATTGCCCACTGAGGTGCATCTATTAACACTCTGACCACAACAGCATGCTACAGTCAGAATAATTACTCGGACAAACTTAATTTATGAAGCTTTTAAGCAATGTCTCTAGCCTCTTTTATACAGCCTGTTCAAGACGGGAATGTTGCGCTGTTATTCTGCCTTTCCGTCTGTATAAAACATACAAACATGGAATGGGGGGCCTTGTTATTCCACCATTAAGCCGGTAGTAGCAGAGCCAAAACGACGTCTGTGTAAAATGGGAAAGCCGGCAGGACGGGACAGGGGTGTAATGTTTTGATGATGTGTTATGTGTGCGACCCACCACCGGGGGATTTAAAAAGCAGCTAGCAGCAGTTAGCAGCTAACTCAAAGAAGAAGAAGAAGTTAGCAGCTAACCTACAGTAACTGAAAATGTCTGTGAATTGGGGAGACAACGAGGTCTGGGAGCTCCTTACCCTCCGAGCAGAGGACCCATATGCTATACATCACACTAGACGCCTACGCTGTTGTGTTACATGTCACGCCTCTTTTGCTTCTGGAACACTGGCATGCTATCTAAAATCATACACTGGGGCAGCATTATGCCAGCGTCGGTTCAGTGTTAATAAGCAAAGCCGGCGTAATGATGGGTTTTCTTTACGGCAGTATTGCAGGATCTCTGTTTAAAAAGGACATATCTCTCTCCCCCACACACACATTTCCCTCCATTCCTGTCTGGCCCTCCACAACAATGGCATCTCAAAAGAGCTCCAATTGCCTTGTGACCCTTACCTTCACCCCCTCACTCCCCCCTTTTTAAACTCCTGCCAACAAAGAATGCTGCTAGAGCTCAGATGGGGAGGCATTCAAACTCCATTTAACAACCAATCCACCATTACTCACATCCATGTCCACAACAGCTCAGCTTTGTATTCAACTGGTGTGAAAAATTGAGGTGGAAAAAGTGAAACATGCATGCTCACCAGTGATATTGTAGCACTAAGGTTGGCGATACCAAGACTTAAACGCTATAGATATACCTGCACCTAGAGGTTGCAATGTTCATTACACCTGACACTAGGCTACTAAAGTGATAAGAACTAAACAAAAAACATAATGACGAATCAGTTTTGCTATTCTTAAAGCCACCAGATTAAAAGATGTAAAGATCTGAGTGTGGTGCTATGTTGATATAAGAGTGTGTCAAACGGAATAGTCAGAGGTCTACCAAAGTCATTAGGAACCTTCCTCTGGGGACCATGAATATCTGTACAAAATTCAATGGAAATATGAGCAGTAGTTGTCCAGATCAGCATTGTGTCAGTCTATTAAAGTTTCCTAATTCTTTTCTGCAAATACAAAGGTGAGTACTGAAGTGAGTAAATAACTGAATTTATGTGGCTTATTTCTACATCAGGCACTCCACCTGTTTCCTGTACTCCACAGCTGTGACTGCAGGTAACGGTATGAATGTCGCTTAAAAGGGGCATCTTACTCACCATAGCCTCCCTGTGCAAATACAGGTTAAATGAAAACAGGTTTCACTGTAGCAGTCTGACAGCTGAAGCCATGATAAGAGGCTGTGATAACTACAACACTGCAGTTCACCTCCTCCACAGGGAATTAGTGTGGATAGCGGGAGTCCCAGTACGAGGATTCGGGCCTGTTCAAGCATCTTAAAGAGCAGAAGCACTAGATACATGACCGAATCCCTGAGGTTTCTCATTGAGGGAGGAACGTTGTGGCCTGACAGTGGCTCGCCAAAACAAAACGCTGTTGTGACTTCACTAATTGCGCCAGCTGTTTTTAATCCCTGATTAGCACAATAAAGGGATTTACACGCCAACTGGGGCCTTTTTCACTACCTGTCTATGTGAGGGTCTTTATTCTCTTTTGGCTCCTATTAAGATGTCATCCATGCACGTCTGGAGTCTGCAACATACTATACTATACACTTTGTTTCCAATAAACTAGGCGGATGTACAGCTAAATCTCCAAGTTCAACATGAGAATGTCTGTGCTTTAGAAAAACAGCTGACCTCTTCTCTAATGATATTTTCTCTGTATGGTGTAAAGAGATTGTCAGGCCTCAATCTGTTGTCCTCTGGCCTCCAGTCTGCAGTAATCTTGATGAGGGGCTAATAAGCCAGAAAGACAGCAGCTCCCAGCAGCGGCCCCCCACTGGCCCCACGACCTTCCAAAACATCCTCTGTTAACCCTTCATCACCCATCCTGGTCTGAAGTATGCCCACTCAAATGCTCAAGTAATGAAAGGGATTTGAACAAAGTTTGGATGGATCAAAGCAAACTTCCTCCCAGTAATATTTGAAGGTAAATATAATAGTCAAACATTGCATTCCATTTAGCTTTTGAGATTGTGTCTGTCTGTCAGCTTAGCTCTGACATTATTACAAGGAATTCACAGCAGGGGAGAGAGGACAGACCAGACAGACATGTTTTTGTTGCTCTGGTACAGGAGTTTCACTGTATTATAGGGCTCTGCAGTTTGTGGCAGTTGTTAGAGAATGCTATATGTTTAATACGCAACATAAGTGAGAAATCACATTTTGTAGGGTTTTCAAAACTTAACTTTAAAGGTATAATATGTAACATTTCTGCATTCAAATATCTAAAAACAACTAGACCTATAAATATACAGTAATAATACTGTAAATGGAAATACAGTAACTGTAATAAATACCATAAATGAATAAACAGTAATAATACTGTAAACACCTTTACAGTAATTTACTGGCATCCAGCTGCCAGTAAGTTACTGTAAAATCTACAGCAACCTTCTTAGAGTGTATGTTATATACTGTGTTGAGTTACTTACATTATCCCAAATGTTTCCAACAATGTTCAAACCCAGAGAAATCCGTAATTCTATTGAAAGTAATGGTGCATTTCATTTGTTCACCCAGGCTACCCTGCATTAGCTACAGTAGCTGCATGGGTAGTCGACTCATCTAATGGTAGACTAAGTTAGCCAGTTAACGTTACGTTGGCTAACATTACTTGCAGCTATTTCATTAGAATGAAATGACATAGCGTGAATAAACGTGACTGAACGTAACGTGAATAAAACTTTAATACATTTTCTCATCTGTGAACATGATTTCTGCCTGAGTCACGTCAGAGAGATTCTCATCTGCAATGGTGGTTGCTTAATAACAAAGACAACTCCCATGATCCCACGCTACTTCACGACATCATCAAACTACTTTTGTTATTTTTTGTTTCAGCTGATTTTACACATAAAGGTCAGTTTACTTGTCATAAGGAGCACTAATCAGCTTATGAAAACAGTTGTAAGAACAGTGCAATGTCTTCAGTGTCTCTGGAGGAGCTTAAAGTCTGAGAAAATAACTGTGATGACGCCATCATATTGAGTTGCATTATGGGAAACGTAGGATCCAGTGTTTTTAAAGCTCAGCCCATAATAGAGACTAAAAGGGCAGGATATCTCAGCCACTGCTGCTACAATTTAGACAATATTTTAACTGTTTATTACAAGTATGGGGTACTTAATGCAGTGCTAAATCACTGGCAATGATTCAATCAAGACCTGACAATGCATGTCATTTCTATTACCGTGGTCTTTAAGCAACAACACGTACACTTACAGACTGTACAAAATTACATATTTTTGATTACAATAAAAGAGTAAATTTAAGTACAGAACAATTAAAATCATTAAACTGGTCAAAGAGCAGTAGCATAAGTATAAAACAAGGTCTAGTCAAAGTCCAGTCAAATTTCATAGATATGGTTCTTCTGGATCTAAATGTGTGCAAGATTGGAAACAGTTTAACAGATGATGATACTTAAAAACAGGTGTACAACTTTTTATTAATGGAATGAGGAGAGATGGGTGAATGTAGTATTTGTATTTTAGCAAAAAAAACCTTTCAACTGTGATATGCAGTCTCATGAGTTGGCTCAGGCCACAACCTCTATGGAAGTTAGATTAACTTGTATTGTTTTATCCTGTGTCATGCTTTAATTATATGTATATAATGTTTGTGTTACATGCTAAAATTGTTTTAATTTATGTCGTTTAAATATATATTGTTCATCCTGTGTTAAATTTAGCTTTTTTAATTTATTTCCAATTTGAAGTGTTTGTCATCAACCATTTTCATTCCAAATGGAGAACCAAAAATGAATGATAGATGGAAAATAGATCATTAAATATATATATATTTTTGGTTTTGTTGTGAGAATCTGTTTGCAAATGCTTGTAAACTCATAACCTGAACCTAAAATGTAAAATGTGTAAAACCTTTGAAAGAAAATTAGCAAAATCTGTTACAGTAGTGATGTGATAGGAATACTACAGATGACAAGGAAAATAAACTATACATTGTAAATTTATTATAAACGCACTATTGAGACCCATAAACACACTCAAACTAAATATAATAGAAATGTTATATATAATGTTATACAGATTGCAGCAGTAATTTCATGGGCTGATATTGTTTTTAAAGTAAAAAGTGATAATTAAGTGATATTATAGTAAGCACATATAACTCTGCATGTTTATGCACTGTAAACTTCAGAAAGTCTATTAAATCTGCATAGTCCCTGCAGTGATCTGCTTATCAGATTTAACAGATGTGGGACATGTGAAGGTAGTGTACAAAATTTTATCAAAAATCAAATATCAAACTACTTTTTCCCCTAGACAAAGTACATATATTGTAAGTAATATTGTCCAAATAGGCCCTAGGCAAAAATTCCCAGGTGGACCCTTCAGCCAGCATTCATCACCGTTATGTTATAAATAATCTGACACCAAAAGAAAAATATGCAAAACCTAAACTTTTTTTTTATTTAAATTGTTCACATTAGTAGAATTTTCAATAAAAACAATAAAAACCTGCAAAGTTCATGCAAAAAAACCCAAAACATGTTCGATGGGAACGGCATGGAGCCCCTTTAGGGAGGTTTGCCACTGAGATGTCATTGCAAATCGTCCATTGGTTGTTTAACGGTGAGAGGGTTGCGGCCACTGCGGGTTGTCACATTTCGAGACATTGCTGTGGAGTACAGTTTGTCAGCCCTCGGGGGCCATCTAATAGCCTGGGGCCCCAAGCAGTTGCCTGCCTTGCCTGTTCTCAGGCTGCGTGTCTGCAAGTGCTGTGTTGTTGCAGTCTACATACATCCATCCATTATCTATACCGCTTATTTGTGTACTTTTGCCCTGGGGCTGTTTTGCATGGTTTGAGCCCTTAAATTTAAATGAAGAAAAATTGTGCTTGTCCCTTTCTTGTTTCAACATGACAATGCAATCCAACACCTTTGGGATGAACTGGAACTCTGACTGTGAGCCAGACCTTATCACCCAACATCAGTGTTGGACCTCACTAATGCTGTTGTGGCTGAATGGGAGCACCAACATCTGGTGGAAAGCCTGAAACCAGAAGAGTGGGTCCATATACATTTGGCTATATAGTGTAACATTTGTTACCCGATGTCGTAGGGACACCATGTAAAAAAACCTCACCAGCAATATCAAGTAGGAAGTACTGTCACTGTAAATGTAGAAACAGCACTGGGATTATTATAGTATAATAATAATATTTTACATTTACTATACTGACTGTAGCATAACAGACAATATCTCCAGAGAAGAATATTATAGAAATATTGTTGTAAAGTACAAAAAGGCCACTATAAATAACTATTGAGCAGAAAAGATTAGATACTCTAAAGTACTGTAGTGTTGCTGCTGAGCTACATGGAGAAAAACATAAAGTATTAAATGTCAAGTTTTAAATGGAGAAAGTTACTATAAGCTCATAGAGAATATGTTCCTATAGAGTGATTACAGTGATCACCAGTTGTGCTGATTTCTGATCCTCTACGCGTTGAGTGAAGGTTCCAGATGTTTCAGCACTCCTCCCACCAGGTACAGACTGCCAGTCACCAGCACAGAGACGTGACCTGCCTCTCTGAGTCTGTCAGGGAGCTGAGTGGACTGAGGAGGGCCCCTGCTGGAGCTTAATGATTCAGCAGGGGCCGACTCCAGCTCCTGTCTCTGGCTGATCCACTGAAGGACGGCTAAGGATGCAGGGGAACACCAGGCTGTAGTTCACAGAGCTGCTCCCTAGATGGCGCCCGTAGTGATTTGTTAGTTCTGTTGCATTCAGGCTCTGCCAGCTGCTGTGGTTTTCTCTGCACCGGGCCAACATGTTCGGCGCACACACACTGGTGCTGTGGTGAGCTGCAGAGAACAGCAGCACGGGAGAAGCAAGAGTACATGAGAAAGACTTTCCTCTTAGTGAGCCAGCACAGGATTTCAAATTGGGTTAAGAAAAATTCATAAACTTGCTGACATCTGAATTCCCTTCATAGGGGACACATACCCATATGTGCTAATGTTTTATAAATTCCTGCGGTGATCTGCTTAAAATCTGATTCAACATGAGTGGGGCAAACGTACTGTACAAAATTTCAGATCAGATTTCCCCCAATTATAGTTTAAAAAAAACCAACTTCCTGGAGAAAAAGAATATGTGCTAAACTGCATTTATCAGTGAAGTGAAGAATTGCTGCCCAATACAGCAACAAGTACAGAGGTGATACGGAATAAATCAGAAATGTCTGGGTAAAAAATCTAGATTCTGCCAAACCCTGGAACAGGGGGACAAAGTCAACTCAATCAAAATGTCAGTCAAGCATTTCGATACAAATTCAGTGAAATCACATAAGATTCCCCAAGTTTATTTTTCTCTAATATTCTCTTTCCAAGCTGAAATTTCTCTAATAATATATTTCCAAGTGCAGGTTTATCTCCCTTATAGGCGTTCTCTTACATTTGACGGGACCTCTGGCACTCTCAGCAGCATCCATTGGCTCATCACTGATCAGTGTACATGTAAGTCACAGAGAGCTATATGACTCACTTTCTTCAAGAAGCCCACGACACACACTATTTGGTGCACAGTATTCTACCAAATGGATGTAGATTAGCATTCTTTTTATACTGATGTTCATTAATGTGTTCTGTCCCTATCAAATAAACAAATAATGAAATCAGGCATAACAAATCTGTCTGCTGATAATACATGACAATGAAGTTTAATGACAATACATCAGCACTGTCATCTCATCTCACCTGTACTGCTTGTAGGATGTACTGTTTCAGTAATGTTGGGGCAGAACAGAGCGTAGTTAAACTGGCAAGGCTGCAAGTCACACACAATCACATAGTTTAATGGCACATACACATGCAGTGGTGTTTTTTTGTTTGTTTTTGTTTTGTTTTGTTGGTTTAATGTAGTAGCACTGTAGTTTCTGTTACACTCACCACCAGCAGTCTGAGTAAAGCAGCAGAGTCCCTCTCTCCTGTCATGTTAAAGAGCAAGATTTTGACTCCAGGGCCTCTGTAAGACAGAAGGAGATCTGACAGACTTCATTCCCAAAATGACAACAAAAAAAAACAAACGCGTGATGTCCACTTATTTCTACTGGTATCAGCCATACAGATGTGTTTGGTTTTATTTGTCCAGGTGTTGAGACATCTGTCTCTGAGAGATCTGCCTCCACTACGATACAAAGTAGGGTTTAACAGCAATGTTTCTTTCCACAGCCACTGTCCCAGTTGTATCCACAGATCATTTTTCTTTTATTCCTGAATCGATTATTTTATTATATATTCTTCTTTTTTCTTTTTTTGTAAAGATAATTTATTTTCAGCATTTATTTTCTTGATAGTTACAGTAGAGAGAGACAGAAAGGGCGGGAGAGAAAGGGGATGACATGCAGCAAAGGGCACCACTGCATAAAGGACTCAGCCTTGATACATGGTACGTGCTTATAATATATATATGAATAATATTTTATTTGCACTTTTATATGCAGTATAGCAATGCTGCTGCTGAAATAAAACTCGAAAATATGACTAATGATATACAGTCTCTAGAAGTGTATGATTCAACTTTTTCCCATGGTCAAATGTTAAAGAAGCAAACAAGATTCGCAATAAATCGTAATTTTGAATTGCAATACTTGTAACCTACCTACTACCTTATAAAAACTGTTCGTAATGTGCTCTGTGGATGATCCAGAGTAATGGGGACACTTCTGAAAAGAGATGTTGCTGTTGACATTTTGAAATGTCATGTTGTAATGCTGTGAGCACCACAAATGAGGCATCTCAACACCTGGACCAACTATCTGCATGGCTGGACACTTGAAAGGTTCAGGGAGATAATGTGTGTTTTGCAGTTGGGTGAATCGCCTGTTTACATGTGGTGTCAAAGCACGCGTGCACATAAAAAGAAAAAAAAACTTTTTTAGAATTAAGTAGGTTAGATAGATCCAGCAATTGAACTATTACTCCACTACATTGATCTGACAGCTTTCAGATTACAATTTCAATTACAATTTTGATTTTGTGTGTTGGGTTGTGGTTGTGCTGGGGGGAATTTGACCTTCAGACATCAAAATTTCTAAAATCTTGGTCATAACACAGCAGACTGTCTTATTTAGAACTTCAGTGAGTTTGGATTTTGGGGTTTTGCCTAAACTTTAAAGGCCCTAAGAGACTTAGGCATCATGCACTTATATATTGGGGTTTACATGTTCAGACCCTAATGTATGTCCATCTTGAGGCTGTTGAGTTTAACTGCTACGTTGTTGGTGTTCTCAAACTGAGCCTGGTCTCTCTGCAGCATCTCCTGTCTGAACCAGCAGACACAGGCCTGCATGCTGGCTGTGGTGTGGGCTCCATCCAGGTAATATGTGACAGAACCTTGTCTCAGCGTCTGATTTTGTCCTAACCACTCTGTCTCCTGCAGACCTGGCAGTATTAGGAAGGGAGAAGAAGACAGTCCCCCATTAATACTTTTAATTACACTCATTTAATTTGTTTGAAATTAGGTTTTCAGCCAGGCTTTATATTTTGTGAGGAGGAAATGTGGGTAAAATGAGCATCCAAATCTCAATGTTTTCTGGTTAAGAACAATCTGCATATTTAATCAGCAAATCAGCAGATGATGAACTTGTTTTTAAAATATACACTATATGGACAAAAGTATTGGGCCACTCCTCTTAATCACTGAATTCAGGTGTTTCATTCAGTCCCATTGCCATAGGTGCATAAAATCAAGCACCTAGCCATGCAGTCTGCCTTAACAGACATTTGTGAAAGAATGGGTCGTTCTAAAGAGCTCACTGAATTCGAACGTGGTACTGTAATAGGATGCCACTGTTGCAACAAGTCAGTTCGTGAAATTTCTTCTCTCCTAGATATCCTACGATCAACTGTAAGTGGTATTATTGCAAAGTGGAAACGTTTAGGAACCACAGCAACTCAGCCACGAAGTGGCAGACCACGTAAAGTTACAGAGCGGGGTCGCCGAGTGCTGAGGCGCATAGTGCGTAGAANATTATTTTAAACAACTTTACTCTGTGCATTGTGCTGTCAGAAAGCCTATTGTGCCCATGTTCCTAGATCAACACATTTACCTGTGTCCTATTTACATGTCTTATCAATAATTAAATCTGAATATTTAATATTTAATGGTATTCATGTGGATAAACCATACACTATATGGACAAAAGTATTGGGCCACTCCTCTTAATCATTGAATTCAGGTGTTTCATTCAGTCCCATTGCCATAGGTGCATAAAATCAAGCACCTAGCCATGCAGCCTGCCTTAACAGACATTTGTGAAAGAATGGGTCGTTCTAAAGAGCTCACAGAATTCGAACGTGGTACTGTAATAAGATGCCACTGTTGCAACAAGTCAGTTCGTGAAATTTCTTCTCTCCTAGATATCCCACGATCAACTGTAAGTGGTATTATTGCAAAGTGGAAACGTTTAGGAACCACAGCAACTCAGCCACGAAGTGGCAGACCACGTAAAGTTACAGAGCGGGGTCGCCGAGTGCTGAGGCGCATAGTGCGTAGAAGTCGCCAAAGCTCTGCTGACTCAATAACTGCAGAGTTCCAAACCAGCTCTGGCATTAATGTCAGCACCAAAACTGTGCGCCGGGAGCTTCATGGCATGGGTTTCCATGGCCGAGCAGCTGCATGCAAGCCTTACATCACCAAGAACAATGCCAAGCGTCGGATGGAGTGGTGTAAAGCACGCCGCCACTGGACTCTGGAGCAGTGGAAACGTGTTCTGTGGAGTGACGAATCACGCTTCTCTATCTGGCGGTCTGATGGACGAGTCTGGGTTTGGCGAATGCCAGGAGAACGTTACCTGCCTGACTGCATTATGCCAACTGTAAAGTTCGGTGGAGGAGGGATAATGCTATGGGGTTGTTTTTCTGGGGTTGGCCTTGGCCCCTTAGTTCCAGTGAAGGGAAATCTTAAAGCTTCATCTTACCAAGTCATTTTGGAAAATTCTCTGCTTCCAACATTGTGGAAACAGTTGTTATAGCTGCAAAGGGGGGACCAACTTCATATTAATGCCTATGAATTTGGAATGGGATGTCATTAAAGCACCTGTAGGTGTAATGTGTAGGTGGCCCAATACTTTTGTCCATATAGTGTACCTTTCATCACGGCTGTACTGGTCTGCATGTGGCTTGAGCTAAACTGGGGCCATCTGCAAGGAGTCACATCTGTAAGGTTTCATCACAGTCCATGTAATCTTTGACAATACATAGGCAATGTGTGCACACCAAAGAATGAAGAACTGAAAGAAAACCCACACCTATTGTAGTGAGGCGTGAGGCACTCACTAATAACTCTGATGAAATCATTTGTTTTTCATTTTTATGAAGCAACATCTTGCCTTCTTCAGAATAAAAAACAGCAAATTGTAGTATTTCTTCTGACCACTTTGATAATGTTTTTGCTTCTTTGTGTGTTCAGATCGAGTTCATAGCTCATCTTTAACTTTCAGTGCGGATGGCATTTGTGTATCTTCTTGTAGAATATTATTATTATTCTATAGCATGCAATTTTTTTTTCTTTTTTATAATGTGTTTGTAATTTCTGTGACTGTGCGGTTTTCCCCTCTTTCAAAAACAATATTTACATTTTCAGCATCCTACCTCACAAAGGTTTTATGTGTTTTCAGCTGGCTAACCTTAGCTTAGCTCAGGTTACTTTAGCTAACTGGCCGTCCCTGCCTTGCATCGCTCTTGGCTAGTAGAAAGCAATCGTTAGTTATACACCTTTGCTTTGTACCGTTACATCATTTATCGTTGTCTAAAATCAACACCCTGTATCATCATACATAAATTAGTATCATGGATCACGTTAGCTGGTGACGTTTTGGCAAGCTCACCAACTAATATCCACTCAGACAGCATTTTGCTAGCAGTAATGTTAGTGAGCAAGCAAGTGGTTAGCCAGCTAGCTGTAACTTAGCTACGATGCATGGATCTGGCGTTAATTGGTTCATATCTTTAGCTGATAAAGTAATTTGCAAATGGCAAGCTAGCCAATTTACCAGCCAGATCAGCCCTGAGAGTCTAGATGAATTAGCTGACGTTATCCACTCCAGACAGTATTTTGCTACTATTCACCCATGTTAGCAAGAAGGACACGTGGAGTTGTGTGTGCTGGACTCTGTGTTGTGGTGGGTGCCGGTCGTTTGTTAACGTTAGCGGACTCCATTTCTAAGCTAATGTTAGCTAGTGTTGCACACTGTTGGCGCTGAAGAGAGGCAAGGCACTCGGGAGCACGCATAAATATCACATCCTTTGGATTTTCCTGGAAAAACCGTCCCGAGTCCTTTAAATAGAAATCAGTCCACAGACTGTTATAGGCAACCGAGAAAGTCAGGGAAGGTCTCATTTTTTAAATTACGTTACAATCCCTTCACACATTGGCAATACAAAGCGATTAAAACATGTAAATTGCTACATATAGGACCTTTAAGAGAGTTGACAAAATAAATAAAACACCATTAAAGGAAGAATCCTTTGCTTAAGGGCACCAATTAAATAAATCCTAAATCCTATGTCTTGAATCTACTGTATGTCCAGATTATTGTATTTTCACATTGTTTGATATGGTAAGAGATTTTTATTTTTTAATGACTTTTTGGACTACTTTGCCCTCCATTTGAAACAAACAAACATTTCCAAGTCATATTTGGACAACGGCTTGCTTTTGCTCATGTGTTCCAGATGTCTTCCAGGAAATATACCTACCTCCTCTCTCCTCCGCCTCATGGCGTTGCAGCCAGCTGTAGCTGAGCTGCAGGGCAAGTGATGCATTTAAGCGCTGGTGTCTTCCAGCCAGTCCGAGACTCACAGGACCAACCGCAGCTTCATACTGATCCAGCTCAGGACAGACCCACAGAGGACACTGCACTGGACAGAGATTAATAAGTCAAGGGCAAGTTTAGAGGGCTTTATTACACAGAAAATGTGAATAAATATCAAATCCATCCTCCAGCTGAAGGCCACAGCATGATTAAAACAGTGGAGATGTTTTTTTATCCTAAAAACCATGCTGCCTTCTGACTGCTATGAATGTTAGAACTGAAATATCTCAGCTTTGAAAATGAGAATCACACAAGGAATCACTCAGTGTCAGCTTACAGCTACACAACTACAACCAAAAGGTCATTATGGTTTTAGTGGTAATAAGTCTTGAAGTAGTCATGGAATGCAGGATTTTACTGTATTATGTGTTTCTTGTCTTTTGACTTACATACTTGAATACCTCCAGAAATGTTCTTTCCTAGCCTACAGTATCAACTGTGGCTTTTGCTTGTCTCTTGTACCCATTGTGTCCCACATTTTCTTACATTTTGTTTGAATCTGTGTCACAAAAATGTGACATTATTGTATTGTTTCAGTCACATATTTAGATTTGCTGGGGCTAAGTAAAGGCAGAGACAGTCTCCTCACCCTGATCTCTTCAGCTGTGCACTGCAGGACTCTCAGAGGGCTGGGTTGTTGTCTGACAGTGAATGCTGGGACACCTGGCTGAGGACAGAAGCAGCCATCAGAGCACGAAACTACAAAGCGCACTTCTGTCCGTCAGTCTGTCTTCATGGTTACTGTTGTAAGTTATCATTGTGCTTGGAGTTTCATTACAGGAGATACATATCATACTCATCACTGTGTACTATATGAAAGAGTAGTCTGGTCCTCTCTAGCAACAACAAGAGAACTACATTCTTTCATTTTTATTTATAAAGCTCTCTTACAAAAGCTGCCTCACTATATCACTTCTCCTCTCACATGTAAAGCCACTGCTCACCTCAAAGCAGATCTCAGGCCTGTGATGGAATAATTATTCAGATCCTTTACTTAAGTAAAAGTAAAATGGTAAAAGCTGTCAGACAAATGCAGCGCAGTATAAAGTACAATATTTACCACTGAGATGTAGTATAACGTTGCATGAAATGGAAATACTCAAGTAAATTACAAGTATCTCAAATTTGTAAAACTTTTAACTTTGAATCTATTTTGTCGTGTGTGATTGTCTCTGACGCTGTATGTGCTTTTGCTTGTCTGGCTATGTTTGTTCTTTCTCTCTGCTGTACTCGGGTCTCTCTTGCAAAAGGGATCTTGATCTCAATGAGATGACCTGATTACTGTAAATATAGGTTATAGAACATGGTCACTTTGTCCAATGCGTTTGCTTGTGTGAAGGGACTTTGTTTAACCTTGAATATCCCAGCCTTCTGCCAAGCAATCTTCTCCATGGTGTCCCCAAGCAAACTGCAGTGATTAAAACCAAGAGAAGTGATTCCACACACCCACGGCTTCCTGTGGACCAAACAGTGTGTTTAACTACTGCTTTTTTTTCCAACATTACCATTACATCACTCAAAACATTACCTGCTTGTGTTTGTGCAGTCATACTGCCCTCCAATCCCAACTTCAATCACTGCTAAATCCACCTGTGCTCACAGAAATGCCACTGAGAACAGATTCAGGCGCGCGTGCATGCATGCGTGCGTGTGTGTGTGTGTGTGTGTGTGTGTGTGTGTGAGGCTCACCCGCTCCTTCAGGAAGACATGCAAGAGCAGCAGAGTCAGGAACTGGAAATAGAAGGGCATGGTGCCTCCGTGGACATCCTGTAGATTCATGAAAGTCAAATTCTTATGTGTTGGAGGAGCTCGCTGGGTTTAACAGCTGGCACTTTACAGATGAAGGAATTAATGAATGCGTACTGAGCAATATTTGTAACTCCAATGTGCTTTGTCCAATCTGCCCCAAACTTCACATGTTTGATAAGAGTCCCAGCCTGAAGACATCTACGTGTCAATAATGCCACCTACTGGCAACAAATGACATGTTTTATACTACATATACTACAGTATCTGTGAGAAATTCGAACCTTCGGGATTTTAACAAACGACTGTTTACTTTCTGAGCAGAGAAAAAATTACAGCTCCCATGAAGAAACAGCACGACTGCGCGGCTACTTACGTCATTGTAACTTGGAACTCACCAACTCTCTCTTCTAAAATATTTTTTTCAACTTTCTAGCTTGCTCCTCTCTGTCCTGCTGTTATTACAGACCTTAGACTGTATATAAAGATGTTACAGACCATTACAGACGTGACATGTCTGAAAAAAGTCAAGACAAGAAGGATATCTTTTGACCGTTATTTTAGTCTTCAGTCTGTCTCTTGCGAGTCCCCCAATTTTACGGAAGTGCAATACTAATTGCAGCAGGACCGTGACTGCACCAAGACACCTGGAAATAGGAGTGTTCATCATGAATTGTCAGGAGAACATAACTCTGGGTAATTAAGGATGGATGCATTTATTCCTGTTTAGTACATTTATATTCAAAACCAGAGAAGAAGACTGCAAACAAATCCATCCTGCATCTGTCCTTCATTAAAGTCACATGGACTTAAATCGTGTACCTACTTTTGTGTCCTCTAACCGCTCATAAGTCTCCCAAAAGTACTTAGTGAAAAGCTGCTGGCTGATTGGCCATCCACTGATGCGTATTCTTTCGCCAAGAACCAAGTGTGGAGAGCTGAGGGCAGAAAGACTGAGGTTATTTTTACTGCTAAAATAGGGAACTTCTCAGCCCCTCCAAAAACAGCGTTGAGTTCATCCACTGGAATTTTTTTAGAAGCACCAAAAGTCAAAGAATTGTTTCATTAAAGTGACATTAAAACATGAAAATCACCATTTAGGATTAGGTAATGAGTAGAGAAGTAACATTTTAAATTTGAAACTTGTATAACCAACACTACCTGAGCTGCAGTGACTTTAACTCCAAGAAACACAGAAGCGCTTCATAATCCCCAAAAACAGAGGCTTGAGTGTTTCTTTAATTAACTTCATTATTTGCAAACCTATGAATTTGCATCGATTAATTCTGTTTGCATTAAAATAATACAGTTAACCATATTGACTTGTCATAGCAGGATAAACAGGTCTAATAAATTACATTATTAATAATGATGACTCGGGACTCAGTTTTCTATTTTGTACGCTACAGTATTTCTATAATAGTTATATTGGTACTTGCAGGGTATCTGTGAGTCTATAAGTGAACACTAACCTCAGCATTATAATTAATGCTCATATACCACTATAATATTCTTATAATTCATAAATAATATAATACATACATATATATATATTATATTTATATATAATAATAATAATATAATTCGTTCTCAATTTGTTAATGTATTAAAAAAACACACTAATTTCTTCTGTGATACCTGTAAAATCCAGTCCGAAAGCCATAACTCCAGAGTACTCGTTCAGTAAAAGCACATGTTGATCCCTGGAAAATCACAAAGTAGCATTTTTTCAGTCATAGTGGTGCTTCATTGTTAAATCTGAGTACGGCAAAATGCTGGTTTTGCTGTTTCATACCTTTCCTTTGGTCCCAGTGATATGGATGATGTTGAGTTTGTCCAGTTCACCCACCTGAAGAATTATACAGATAGCAGTCAGGGAAATTACAGATGTAGTAGTAGTAGTAGATACAGTAGTGAACACATGTCCTGACTGTTTTGCCCCATTTTTACTTATTCTTATAATAAAAACTATACATTAAGGTGAATGCTGTAAGTGAAGTAGTCCTATAAACTGTCATTACAAATGTAGTCTACAGATGTTTTCTGCATGGTACCAGATACTATAGACATTCGGATGGACACCTGAGGTTAATAGATTGTGTTTCTACATTTTAAAAATTTAGAGGCAGAGCTGCTCTGGAGAAATAATCTCATTTGCCGAGTGAAAAATGCAAAAGGAAAATGGGTACATTTGCTCACTGTGTGCATACTTTAAGTGACATTTTGAGGTGCTTCATGTTATGTTACTACTAGTAAATAAACATCTACATCATTCTCTTATATATCTTTACATATGAATGTCATGGATTAGAGACATATAAATAAAAAACAAAGAAACCTATGATGCACTGAGCTCCTCTCTCCTCCTCTCCCTCTCCATCTGTACACACTCTTATCCCATTAATGCTTGTTACTAACTCAACTGCTTCCCTTTCTCTCCTCTTTCTCTCTCTCCTTCTGTTGCTTTCTCCAAGTGTTTCTGCCTCCGGAGCTGCGGAGTCTGGATCNTGCTGCTATAGGCTTAGACTGCTGGGAGACTTCCTATGATGCACTGAGCTCCTCTCCCTCTCCGTCTGTACGCACTCTTATCCCATTAATGCATGTTACTAACTCAACTGCTTCCCTTTCTCTTTCTCTCTCTCCTTCTTTTGCTCTCTCTCCTCTTTCTCTCTCTCCTTCTGTTGCTTTCTCCAAGTGTTTCTGCCTCCGGAGCTGTGGAGTC
>LKNJ01002980.1:0-51806 GCA_002120245.1 Maccullochella peelii | reverse complement strand
TGTAGAACTGAACTGTGCTGTGCTACTGTATGTTCGCTTTCCTCCTGCTCTCTCTCGCTCTCTCTCTCTTTCTCCCTCGCTCTCTCCCTCTCCTCTCTCTCAACCCAACTGGTCGAGGCAGATGACCGCCCACCCAGAGCCTGGTTCTGATTCTGCTCGAGGTTTCTGCCTGTTAAAAGGGAGTTTTTCTTTGCCACTGTCTCCTAGTGTTGCTCATGGTGGGAATTGTTGGGTCTCTGTAAATATAAAGAGTCGGTCTAGACCTGCTCTATATGAAAAAGTGCCCTGAGATAACTTTGTCATGATATGGCGCTATATAAATAAAACTGAATTGAATTGAAAGTTAGACCAATTTTTTGGATGAAGATCCCATAAAACAAAACAAATGTCTATGAGTTGCCAGCAGTTTAGCCAATGAATTTACTTGAAAGAGCAAAGATTAAATTAGACAGGGGAAAAAAAGTGTTTTTTTTCTTCTTTCCTTTCTTGCGATCCCTTTGGGGTTCCATGTAGGAAGCAGCCACAGGTTGAGTCTGGCTTTTGTGATCCATGTCCTTCAGATGATCCAGCCTCTGAATTGGGACACAGCACAAGTGTGAAAAATGAACATCTCAATATTTCCATCACTGCAATGCTTTATCTGACCAGCAGAGGGGGCAACCATATAAACGCTACATATGCAAAATCTGACCTTCCCAGTGCTGGAATAGCCAGGACTACACACATATGAGGGATTAATATGATTTAAAAACTGAAAATTCACTGCAGGGTGTGTCAGCAGCACCCAGTCTAAAGCCTGTCTTCCTCCCAACCTGCCATGTTAGGAGATTCTTATAAGCAGATCCTGGCCTTTCACAGCACAGCACTGCAGCCTGACCACAGGATGTGCTCTAGGTCAGGTGTCATGAGAACTGGGCTGCTGGTCCAGACCAGACAGAGCTGAGCCCTATGTGGCCCCCAGCCACCAACCCCTCATGGGAAATGCAAGTATGTGTCTCAATAGACCACAGACTGGAGATGGCCAACCTTCAAAAAACATATTCATGTCTGTACATATGTATACATGTGCACTTACACACACACACACTATAAGGGAGAATAGGGTCAACTTAGCCCGAGGGGAAGATAAAAATATACCACTAACTCTGGGGCAATGTGAACCAAAACATCAGCTTTCTTCCATGTATTGTGTAAAACTGTAGTAGTGCTATGTAAAGCGTTAGCGTCATTAACAGGGCTATCCAACGTCCTCAAAGCTGCACTACTCAATATTTCTATGTAATGTGAAAGAGGTCGCTCATAGTGACAAACACACAGAGAGTTATCTGTCTTTCAGCTCACTGTTCTGGTTTTATGGCCCTAACTTTACTGTTTGGTTTAGTCTCACTTTAATTCACCTTATTTCCACCAGTGAAGGGCAAGTTCCTTGTAATTGAATGACTTTATTAATTACTAATCAGCAAAAGTAATTAGTTCACTGATTATATTACTCTCTGTTACTCAGCTCAGCTTTTTCAAAGGTGCTTTTATCCACACGTTACATCTCCTGTATCTACTTGTAGAAGATTGTAGAAATCGAAAATGAGACATTAACCAGGTTTCCATCCAAATATGAAAGAAATTTACAGAAAATCAGCAAAAGAAAATACTAATAAATACATGTTTCCATACACTACTGCTATGCGAATATTAAAAGTTAAGCAGATAAACAGTGGCGCTAATTCTCCACTCAGGTGCCATTAAAACCATTGCAGAAGAAGACCATGCTACAAGATGATGTAATTAAGAGAGCGGCAGTCAAACCTCTAACAGTGGAAATCAATGTTGAAAACGTGATAGAAATATGGCATTTTTGTTTGTTGTATGTATTAATTTGAGGAACATGCTTCCTGTATGTCATGATTTATTTGCTAAGTCAGTTTCCATTGCACTTTGTCACAATTTGCCTTTATTGATACACTACCTTTTTCACCTCAGCCAAGCGTAAAAACGTTTTTAAAAAGCATAAAAAGTTTTTATTTTATTTTGGGCCATCCAGCTGTTTTTATGTACAAATTGAAAATACACATAAAAACAGGGGAATGGAAATGCACCTAGTATGGTTTAACAAGCAGCCAGCCTATAGTCTGGAGGTGTTTACCGATCATTAACAAAGCTTATCCAATGCATCTGAAACAATTAGTCAATGAATGCATTGTCTGTTGCCAGAAATGTAATACACAACTCATAACTCACAACTCATATCAGTTAATCATTTAAGTCATTCACCAAGCACAATGGTGAAACTTCACTATCTTGAGCTTCTCAAATGTGAAGATTCACTGCTTTTCTCTGTTTTATATTGTTGTATATTGAATATCTTTGGGTTTTGGATTGCTGTTTGGGACATCACTTTTGGCTTTTTTCACTATTTTGTTGACATTTTATAGACTAAACAATATAAAAAATAACTGACATATTAACGAAAATACAATGAAAATATAACAATGAAAATAATTTGCAGCCCTTGAATAAACACAGACCAACCTTTCCATAGAAGAATTAAATGAAAAATGCGGCTCACTTCACCCCTTTATGCCCCAAGATATAACCATAAAAACAAGCAATCATGCTCTCCTGTACATGTTGTCAAAACCCCCACCGCAGACAAAGGAGCAGAGAACCACTGCAGGTCAACACTGCTTGCCAATCAACACAGAGGATATGACCGCCGTGTCCAAAGCAGGCAGAATGACCTCAAGGCCAAAACGGATGAGTCTTTTTATAGCCTCCTTTATCAGACCTCAAGCCATGTCTGTTACGTCGTGTCAGACAAGGTTTTATAGCCAACTTGTAGATTTCTCTGGTGCGATAAACTCTGTTGACCCGTGAAGGCCTTGGCTCTGAGGTCCCAGGTGACTCTGGAGGAAGCCAACAGACGTGGGCCTGAGGAACGTCAAGCCAGGCCTTTTGGACATTAAAGGCAGCGGTGGGCTTCTACAAAAGAATCATTCCGTGTGAGTCGACTTCCTGTTTCGCAGGGGTTGACTGGATGTTCTGCCTGTTTGGGGGCCTTCGGGGAGCCCATGAGAGACGATGACACACTAGTTCATCAGCCCTGGGATCAAGAAACACCTGCTTCTTTTAGATATTTGTCCCATAAAGTAGCCTCAGGATGTTACTCTGGTGTTACCTTTAGGTTTCACATGAAAAAGTCACCTATCAAACTGTGATTTTCACATTTGGAACGCGGGACCATTCACTGACAGTGATTTCATATGAAAAGACAAATTGGTGTCTTCACATGAAGAATTTGTCACGTTGAGGCTTTGAAATGAGAGGTGAGACAAGTGGTAGATGTGGCTGAGGCCATATGTTGAACTTCTCCTGTCACACCACCCCACCTGTCTTGGTTGCTCAGACTGTCAGGAGCTGTGAAAGACGAGCAATGCGGGGGAGAAGGTGGTGGGATGGCAGGAGGATGGGCAGATGAGAGTCTTATCTTGAGGTCACATTGAGGGTCAAATGAAAGATGATACTGTTGCTACCGTACTGGGGTTTTCAGTAGCTTTGCTTTGCATGAGAAGCACTGACTAATTTACCACAGGAGAAGTCCGGACTGATGAACATGTATGTATGTAACTGAGTCAATTGGCACTGTAATCTGATAATGAAGAAGACAGCAAAATACAAATCATAAGCTCGGTGTCTGTGTCTGGGAAACTGTACCAGAGACGCTGCACAAGTCCTGGGCGAATGGATAAACAGTTGTTTGTCCAAAAATATAGCTCGTGCATACAGCACAACTAGGATCAGACAGGTTTGTTTGCAACCTTCCTGATTGCTCGTGTTTCTTGTCCCATCTGACGCCGTTTTAGTGGTTGTGTTGTTCCCAGATCTCTGCAATGAACTTGTTGAGTACAATCTTATCATAACTGATAGTAATGTTTTCTAAAATGGCAAAGGAAAGAGGAAATAAACTTGAATTATCCTTCAAATTTAATGAAGTTGTGAAAACAAATTCAATAAACTGTTACATCACACTTTTTTTTTAACTGGACGTTTTTAACCCACATACAATACATGCAGGGAAATATGCTAATATTCTATGCTATAATATGTTTCTTTAGAAACTCAATACAAAGAGTGAACACGCACCATGGCATTCATTCAGCTCATTATTTGAAGTAACACAATTTCAGTTTAGTTATCAACTCATGATTACAAGTTCTGAAATTAATATGGTTTGAATGAATGACTAAAAGACGTGTTTATTATTGTGCCATGCATACCTAGCCCACGTGGACTTACAAGACACCATACATTCATATAAGCAAGATCTTATATGAATGCTTCAAAGAATGCTACAAAAAAAGTCAAAAATAAAGAAAACCAATTTTAGTCATTTGAGAGATTTTCAAACCTGAAATTAACTATTTTAATTAAGTTAATGAAAAAAAGTTGATTTCACTTAATTCCAGTATGATGTTTTACAGTGTAAATCAACAGTTCATCACAGTGGTGATCAGTTCATGACAGAAGAGCATTTCCATTTGCTGCTTTCAGTGTCTGTCTGTAGAAACTGATGAGTCTCATATTTACTGTTTAGTTTGAAAATAACAGAGGCAAACTGCACAGTTATGATGACCAGTGGTATCCAACGTGGTTGAAGAGACAAAGACAAGACAGAGATGAGAACATGACAGTCATATGTGGCAGGTGGTTTCAGGCAAAATGCAGGGAGGTTCAGTGCAAAATTATGACAATGACGGCTTAGCACCAAGACAAAGAAACTATTATTGTTTTGGAGTTATTCCAGATACAGATGTTCTTAATAAAGATGCTAGATGCTGTTTTCATGTACATTAAACTCTAGTCTAAACTATTCAAACTATTCCACTATGTGTCACCCACTCTCTCTCCTGTCACTCCTGACAGCTATACTGCATCTAATGAAGCACCAACACACACACACACACACACACACACAGATAAATCATTATAGGTCCTTTGCAGCAGGCTGCAGCTGGAGGCTGTTTTCTCTCCAGTGCAGCTGTTTCCGATGAGTCAAGTTATCTGACCGCAGTCTTTCCCAGCAGACAACTGATGGGCCATACGCTCATTGTCTCGTCACTCCATACTGTGCAGTGGGGGGTATGGCAGAGTGGACTGTACAGATGCTTCTGCATCTTTTTTAGGGATCTGGTTTTTATTTTGTTCATTTGTTTATATGTAGTATAGTTCAAATGAAATACCTTACTTGTATTGGTCTTTTATTAAAAATCAGAGATCAACCAGTCTGTTACAAGCTGTTAAACCTGCAAATAAATGCATTCAACAATGCCAAAATATGCTTGCTTTTCTTTTTTAAGGAAATTGTTATGAAATGGCCGTTCTTTTGCAAAGTTTTGGCACTAGGTGCACAAAAATGCCAGGAAATACTTCTGGTTTAAATGTATGGTAATTGGTACAAAACATGTTGAGGGTCACAAACACTGTAGTGTCTCTACACAACACTTTCGCTTCTCCATTAGTTTAATGCCAGACTCAACTAATTCAACCCAAAAAACATTGCACACCATCAATGCAAAGAATGTAAAAAAGTCTCACCTGTCCCTTTTAAGGGAGAATATCACCAATTTCAAAATTCACAAGTGAATTATTCAATATTTCGAAATCAGAACTTGTGAAGACATTGAAATGTAAGATATTCTGCATTAAAAGATCTTTTGAAAATCAGAAATTATAATTTAGCATATAATTTAGCATATAATTTAGCATAGCAGGAAAAGCATAGGTGTAACTAATAACATTAATGATGGCTCCTGTACATTTAGGTGTCCAGTAAGCCATGATAGTGAGCCAGCATGCACAGAACCACAGCTCTGTAACTGGCACACCAGTATAGAATGCAATAGAATGCTGCTATCGTTAATGTTGTAAGGTCCACCTGTGCTTTTTCTGCTGGAAAATATCTGCTATGAAAAGGCTATATTGGTCATAAAAATGAATAGTGTCTATTCATTAATTAATTAATTCATTTTAAAAATCAGTTTTTTCCTTTGTCCTGAAGAAGGGCAAACCACCAGAGTGCTGCTCATACCGCCCCATTAGCCTGATTGGGGTTGATAGCAAAATATTTTCTAAGGATCTTCTGCCGAGCTTTATCAATTCGGATCAGATCGGCTCCGGACTCTTTAGTCTAATTGTGCTGGAACCCCTTGCAGTAGCCATTAAACTTCATATGAAGGAGTCTCAGTAGGGGTGCACTATGCATAAAATTGTTCTTTATGCTGACGCTATTCCCCTGTTTCTGTAATCCCCTGAATTGTCAATTCCAACTACCTTATCAGTGTTGGGAGAGTCCAGTGACATATCTGGATATAAGATACACTTTAATGAGTCTGAGGCGATGCCAATAGGTGAACTTGATTAACCTGATTTGATAGAGAATTTTTCATTTAAATGGTATAGATTAGGCTTTCTTTACCCAGGAATGAAGCTGTCCCCCAATCTTTCTCCAATTATAACTGCTGTCAAAAGGGACTTTGAATGCTGGTTTGGTCTGGCATGGTAAAAAGGGAGGAGGATTAATGCCCAGGGAGAGGGTTAAGATTCTGAAAATTCCAACTGGTATGGGTAGTCTCGGACTGCCCAACGTACTTTTTTATAACTGGGCTTGCCATGCTCGTTTAATCTGGGGTCTGCAACATTCATATGTTGATTTGGCTTTCTGTATAGATTCTTGTGCTTGCTCACCCCTCACCCCAAATTGGAATCAAAGATAACTCCTAGATTTCTGGCATTAGGCTTAACAGAAGGTGCTAGGTTAACAAATGTGTTTCTGAAGTCTGATGTGTCAAATGGTCTAATGTGTCTTATTATTTCTGATTTTTCTTCATTGAGTTGGAGGAAAGTTATTAGACATCCAGCATTTGATATACTTTAGACAGGTCTGTAAAGAAATCAGACTGCTGGGGGATCCTGGTTTTACTGACACATAGAATTGTGTGTCATCAGCATAGCAATGAAAAAATATTTTATGATTGTGTATTAATCTACCAAGTGGAAGCATGTAAATACAAACAGAAGAGGACCTAGGAAAGAGCCTTGAGATATTCCATAGGTCATGGTGGCAGTAGATGATGTGAAGTTACCAAGAGTGACTGTGAACTGTCTGTTTGATAGAAGAGCGGTGCCTGTAACTCCTACGATGTCTTTTAAACGGCAGGTACTGTGGTCTACTGTGTCAAAAGTAGAGACTTTTAATGGACTTCACTTATATAGCGCTTTTTCAACCTAAACGGTTCCCAAAGTGCTTTTACAGATTGGTTTCATTCACACACACATTCACACACTGATGGCAATGGAGCTGCCATGCAAGGTGCTGGCCTCCATCGGGAGCAACTTAGGGTTCAGTGTCTTACCCAGGGACACTTCGACATGAGGACAGGAGGAGTGGGGATTGAACCACCATCCCTGGGATTAATGGCCCCTATGGGGCCTGCTTAACTGCAAAAACATTAAAGAAGTTAAAGCCAATCCTATAGTTTACAATGCTTTTAAGGTCTGGAGGGATATTATTCAGTTTTCCGGAAGAAAGGATTTTGTCTCCATGCTGACGTCGGTCTCTGGGAATGGTGACTTCACCCCAGGGAGTAGTACTTCAGGTTTAATATGTGGAAATCTAGCGGCATTAAGGTTATTGGAGATCTATTTTGGGAAGGTATTCATGTATTTTCTGCAACTTCAACAACAGTTTGGTGTACCTAAGGCGCACTTCTTTGGATATTTGCAAATGTGTCACTTTAGTAATGCACATACTCTCACTTTACCTAATATTCCCAAACTCAGTGCCCTAGAATCATGTTTGTGGGAACAGAAGAACTCTTCCCATTTCACTACTCCCTTCAACATTCCATTAGTTCCACCAGCTTGTGCAACATCCAACATAAATGGGAGAGGGGATTTAACAATGAATACATAGGAGAGCTGTTGACTGTATCAACACAGTCTTTACTTGCAATAGCCTGAGGGAAACTCAATACAAAATTCTCCATTGATTATATATAACACCTTCTATTTGTAACAAGATGGATCATAGCGTATCACCTCAGTGTTTAAAATGTCATAGAGAAAGGGAATTATAGTCATCTTTTTTGTCAATGTAAATATATATCACATTTTTGGAACTGCATAGCCAAGGAGCTTAGTGGTATTTTCAAAATTCAAATTAAAAAAGATCAGGGTACTACTGTATATGGCAACCTTTGCAATATATCAAACCACCACATATATGTAATCATTAAAAAAAATCACAACAATATCAACAGGCATTTAATGGCATTCCTTTAAGTTGATGCAGGGGGTGAGGGGTTGGGGGGGTTAAAGTATTTACGGCTCCAAACTGTGAGGCTGTGGTGGTGTTGGGGGAGAGAAAGTGCAGTGGGGTCGTGTTGCTGGCTGGCCGCGCGTGGTAAAACACCATGGTGTCCTGCTTTATGAGTGGAACCAGGTTCTGCACAGGTCGCCGTTGTTGGTGCAGCTGAGCTGGGGGCCAGGGGCCGCCAGTGTCCCCGGTTTGATGTGTCGAGGGGTTGTGTTTGTAAAAACAGGCCCTTTGATGACACTCCCCCTTTTCCAGCAATCGGCCTCTCCGTCCCTCCAACAGCACCAGTCAATCTGGAAGCCATTTGCTTGGTTTCCACAGAGAAAGTTCAGGCTTGATCACCTCCAGCATCTGCTGACTGTTTATTTACCCACAGCACTTTACCCATTAGACAAACCGAAACAGGGCAACTGTAGAGCCACAGATCACATTGGCCCTCTGAGGGCCTGACTGTGTTTCCATAATCTAGAAATACACATTGTTGCTGTGCATGCATCTTATACTGCTTAGGAAAGATGCTTAGTATTTTAAAGTGTGCTTTTCAAGACAATGTTATGCTTGTTTAAAATAACTTACACGTTTCTCAACCTGATCAACTGATAAATGATATATCTTTAATAAAAAATACATGAAAAGGTTTTGTATATTGTCATTTGAAGCGCCTTCCATGCTCTTGAAAACAGACATCAAAAATACAACATTCAAATTCACATTCACAACCTGACAACTAATTGTTGGGGTCATGAGAATTTTGGTGACTAAAAATGGATCAGAAAAGGTGGAGAAACTGGCAAAGTGCTGACCTGCATGAGATGTCTGCCAGGTACAAGGCCACAAGTCACAAAAGCCTTATGACATCTCTATGCCACCGAAAACTTCCAAGTCTGTTTCTACGGTATAGCTACTTTCAGGAACCTTAAAGTTCTGCAGATACAGTGGAGTGATGAAAAGTATTCTTCCAAAACAATATTCCCTTATTGGGAGTTTTGATGATGGTGGTGGAGAGCACTACCAACATGTCACACTAAAATCTCCCATAGTAGAGAGTACAGTCCATAGCATATGATTCACAGCTATTGGTGGAAGATGTATTCAGATCCTTTACTTAAATAAAAGTAGCATTCAAAATTTGACTCAGTTAAAGTATTTCCAGCTAAATGTACTTATATCAAAAATAAAAGAATTAATTCATGCAGGCAGAATGACCCTGTCAGTGCTGTATTATTATAATACTGGATTATTATTACTGATTCATTCATGCTTTTTAGTTTTGAAACTGGTCAACATTGAGCTATTAACTACTTAACTGTTTTATTTGTTGCTGGGCAGTTTAATCTTGGAAATTGCATCATATTTTATACTCTGATCTCTATGATCCAGTTTCCAGTTTATTAGTTGCACCTAGCTAAAATGCAGTCCAATATATCGCTGTTGTATTAGACTGCATTAGTCTTAGCAAGGAGTGCCTAACAAACTTGCACCTGAGTGTATTTTTGTATGTAAAATCTTTATCTGCAAAGTACAGTAACTTACTGGCAAATATACAGTATAGCAGAGTAAAAAGTACATTTGTATGTATATTTTATACATGTTCAAGTATAAAGTTGCATACAAATGGAAATAATGGAAGTGATGTTCAAGTACCTCAAAATTATACTTAAGTACAGTACTTGAGTAAATGCTGCAAAAAGTTATGTGGCACAACTTTTTGCAGCATTTTTATTGTCATAAAACCATTCAGTGAACTATTGTTCTCAGTGAGTAAGCATCTGCAGCTGAAGGTCACCATCCCAAAGTCAATGTGTGTCATCATGTCCCTGAAGTGCCAGTTTTAAGAAATGTATAAATAAATGTCTGCCAGTATTTGCTCTTTGCTCTCCACTCATAAAAACGAATGGCTCATTTTGGTGAAGGTCATGTAAGTGGCCACATCTTGCACACCTCAACTGATGCCTGTGACTTTTGGGACCAAAACATTTGGGAAGATGGGAGCCCCTGCATGTGCTCCACCCCTCCCCTTACAGGGGCTACTGTAGCTGCTATAAGAGCCATCCCTGTCATGATGACTACCGCACTGGACCAACCTATGGGGAAGTTTCAACACAAACTGGGGACTTCTGCTGGCTAAACCTTGGAGTTACAGCGACTTTTACGCACGGTTCTTGGCTGCATACAGCTGATTTCTACTTGAAAATAAGGGATTGGCTGTCCCCTGTAAAACTTGCCTGCCTATGATGGCTTTCACTATGCTCAGGCCGGTGTCGACGCATCCCTTCTCTTACCCTATTGACCTGACCTTGATGTCGGACGACGAGGAGGGGAACCGCAGCGAGAGCGACGGCAGCACCGACCAGGGCTACGGCTGCTGCGGGACTCAGGGGGAGAGTTACCGGCGGGAGTCCGGCGGCGTGGTGCGGCAGCGTAACGCCGCAAACGCCAGGGAGAGATACCGGACTCAGAACGTCAACACGGCCTTCACGGCGCTGCGGACACTCATCCCCACGGAACCGGTGGACAGAAAACTCTCCAAAATCGAGACGCTGCGCCTGGCATCCAGCTATATCTCACATTTGGCCAACGTGCTGGTGGTCGGAGACGGGAGGGCGGACGGCCAGCCGTGCCTAAGTGCAGTCTACAAGGAGGTGAAGGGAAATGGAGACTGCAAACCGCCCCGGTCTATCTGCACATTCTGCCTCAGCAACCAACGGAAAGGGGTAAAATATTCATTAAATAAGACGTTAGACGTTCACAGAAACACTGGCAGTTGTCACATATATTACCCAAAATTCCGTTTCAAAACTGTACTATTTAAAAATGTAATTCTCATTGGCAAGCGTAACACATAGAGTATATTATTTTAGATCTTCTTATAAGTCCTCAAAGTCTACTGTTTAATGCGGCTTATAGTAAAGCATGCAAATCAATTTACAATGCAGTTTCAACTTTATAAGCCGTCTGCCTTATAGTCCTGCACCATCGTTCCCGCAAAATAGGCTACACAACGGGGGAATCCCAAGTGTGTGCCTTGCCAAATACAAATTTTAGGTTGGGATTATTTAAATAAAATGTAGGCTACTTGATGGATCATTTGTATGCCGAATTTCCAAAAAACCCACTAATATTGTATTATTCAGTAATGGATTACAATGTGTGTAGGCCTGAATATGAATATGAATAATGTTTTCAAGTGCAGTCCTCCTAAACAGTAGAAGTCACTTAGTGCTGCCATATATTTGAATTCATTCTGGTGTGACATCTTATGCTGTCACACCAGAATTAATGTGTAAGCTATTTTATATTAGCATTGTTACATTATTTTACATCAGTATTTAGGGATGAGAGCTATGAATTTCTCAGATAGACATACTGTGTTTGAGTAAATTTACATCTCTGCTTGACTGGACTTTTTCAACAGTTCATCAGTACATTAAATTGTTTGACTGGAATGAATCGGTTACACTTTAGAGGGAGGTCATATGACACTGTGGGGTTAAAATGAGCTGCATGCATCCCAGTAAAATGGACATGGTCCATCTTGGCGTTCAGATCTCTGTGTTGGGATTTAGTTTATTTATAGGTGCCATATCATTCAGTGCATGGGCATATCCTTTAAAGGAAAACAGTGTTTTATTCATTCTAGACAGCTATTTATTTGCACTGAACTTATTTATATGCTCTTTGGAAAGTACATCAAAACTTAGAAATGTGTGTAGGTCAAAAATATTTCCTTTAGGCACACAGTGGTGATGTTTGAATTGACAGTGACAGTGATTTCCCTCTTTGTTCGCAGGTGAAAGACAGACGAGACTGTGTGAAAATGCATGGAAGCAGTGTGAGACAAATAAGTCGGCGATGAAACTGTTTGACTTGGAGGAGGATCGGGTCTATCCTTCAGAGCAGACCTCCACCGACCATTCCTAGAGTCTAGAAGCATCTCAGCACCACAACAGTCTTGGAGGACTACTCTTGACTTTTTGGGTGTTGGGCTCATTGGTCACTTTACCCCTTATGAGAAAAGAGGATTGGCACCAAAAGCATCTCTGTGCCACCAGCAGATACAGTCTTTCCAGTGTACCATAGGGGAATATTGTAAAAGTGAGAACATTTCAGTGTAAAGCTGCTATATAGTCAGAGATGTTCTTTTCATTTGAATGACAAACTTGCCAGATATGTTAAGGGGATTGGTAAAATAGACACACGGGGAAATTTGACATGATGAATGATCTCTCAGGAGCTTGGCCTGACTCTCCAAGCATAACGTTCTTATTTAAACAGGACGTGCATCAGACAGGTGTTTGCATTGTTTTTTTCTACTTTACTAATGACGAAAAACATCGGCCAGAGAATATACAACATTACCTGCTCGGACTGCTAAAAGGTTTATAATCATGAAGCAGTATGGATAATGCTAATCACCTATTATTACTTCACAATCCATAATCCAAATGCAATTCAAATTTGAACTACATTTAGTTCTTCAATTTAAGAACTGACAACAGATAACTAAACTAGATCACTAAATCTATACTATCAAAGTTTTATGATGCTGGTTATGGTTTATTTGCATAAATAATGTCTTTTTGATCTATAGGTCAAACTCAGTTAAAGCATTAGCATGACTGCTGGACAGACGGATCTATCAGAGACACAGAGCTGCTTTTGGAGCCTATCCCCATATATATATTTATATATATATATATAGACACAAAAGCAGCTCTGTGTCTCTGATAGATCCTATACTGTATTGGGTAAGGGACTAGTGAGACAAACTCCCATAAAAGTTTGCATCGTTCTTTAAGATGAAACTAAGATGATTTTGGGAAGATTGGCACCCAAACAGACGTGTAGCCTACAGCAGAGCATTCTCAGGAATGATGCGTGAGAGGACAGACCACTCCATCCACCTAAGCTGGTGTCCTGAAGTTGTGTCCAACAGGAGATATCTGTGGGACACTATTTTGTTTGCTTTTTCATCACATGTTGTAATCTACTTTGAAATTAAATTTATTTTTACATAGACGTGGCTCACTTGTATTTTGCATTCAGGGTAATGGTAAGTTGTTAAAGGTGGCTGTGCTTTTGCACGGCCTGGAACAATGGTTTTATTTATTTTATTTTTGAATTTTGAATTATTGTCTCTTAACAAAGCTGTATGAGCTATGTCAGTAGCTGTCTGTAGCTGATCATATTTTATTTATTTTCTTTCACTGTCACAAGAGTCGGTTCACCCATTTTGCAAACAAAACATAATTACATAATTCCTCTACTTTTTAAATGACCTCTAGTGGTATCTAGTCAAGTAGATAGTTTTGAATTTATTCATCCAGGTTTTGAGATATCTGCCTCAACCCCAATACAATACAATACAACACAACATCTCTCATCAGAGACCACTGAACACACATTTTTAAGTGGAATTACTTTCTAATGAATAGTCCCTATGAAAAGCGCTGACAGTGTGTTCTGTGGACTAGCCAGAACTACTGTATTTACACTCAAAACCTGGACAAATAAAACCAAAACTATCTGCATGGCTAGATACTACAAGGGGTGACAAAATATGTTTATGTAATTTGTGTGAACTGACCCTTTAACACTGCAAGCTTAGTTTGTAGATCAGTGAAGTGCAAAAACATAGGCCCATGCAACTGTACCCCCTTCAGATCTCTATTTTCCTATATGTACATGTAGAGTTAATGTAAATTTAAGGACGGCCAGAGCACAGAGAACAAACCACTTAAGCATTACTGGCATCTTCTGCCTGCAACTGCTCAGAGGAGGAAACTTATACGGGGAATTCCAATGAAGGTTTTCCTTCTCCGTCTGAGTAATGCCAAGGAATCTCAACAGAGGAAGTAATCAATCTCTTCCTCAGTGGGCGCTCTCTGAAATCGTTGTATCCCAGCAGTATCTGACCACAGAGAGCCCTGTCAGGGTGGTAGGTGCAGAGTGCCAGTTAGGAAGGCATGAATCAGCGTTAACTCTGGGAAAAGGTAAAGGCAAAACAGGAAAGACACAAATTAGTGTTGTTGGATCTATTGTAGTGACTGATGATTACTCATGGGGACCATCAGGGGGTGTAGCACATTATTGGAGCCATGCCAACAGCGCAACAACCACAGAGAGGAAGAAGCAGAGTTTAAAGTTTGGTGTTAGAGCTGAAAAAACACTTTAAAATGTTATTGACAAATCAAACGCAGAATCTTGTTTTCCTGAATGCAACTGAAAATGGAGCAGCCAATTTCCTGTTTTCATGAATAAAACTGTATTCAAAGTTTTGGACACTTGGAACCGATATCCAGGAAAATACAGAAATCTGAGGGCTGATCTTTGGCATGACTCAGCTTTGGTAGTAAATCTCCCGGGTTGGGATCCACATATGGTGTTGATCAGTCACAGCTAATATCACCTAGCACCCTGTGTCCAGGAAAACACAGCTGCTGATGAATTAATGTTATAGATCACAATAGGAGAGCAGGTCTGTGGGATGTGTGAGAATCAGTGTACACGCAGAGACAGGCAGAAATCCTTCTTTTTTTAATTGGGTGTACCAAAAGCAACAAAAAGTGCTCAGACTTAAAGAAGTACCTAAAGGAGCAATGCCAGCAGATTGATTTGAATAATCTGCACCGCATTACCTTGCAACAATCACATAATGTGGCGTAAATAAAAGTAGACAAGATGCCCACTATGATGGATTACTTTATTCAAGCAAGTTTGAAGTCTCAGCAAGCTGATTTTCAAAGTGAAATGAATGGAAAACTGTAAAACACTGCAGTATTTCTTGAAAAAAAAAAAATGCAATGCTAAAGGAATAGTTTGACATTTTGGGTAACACACTTATTGGCTTTCTTGCAGAGAGTTAGGTGTGAAGTTCGATATCCTTCTCACATCTGTATGTTAAATATAAAGGTGCAGTCAACAGGCAGTTTAGCTTAGCTTAGCACAAAGACCTGAAATGAGGAAACAGCTAGCCTGGCTCTGTCCAAAGGTAAAAAGATCCACCTACCAGCACATCTAAAGCTCATTAATTAACATGTTATATCTCGTTTGTTTAATCCGTACAGAAGCCAAAGTGTTTTTAGGTTATGTGGTGGACTATTTCTTGGCTAGCTGTTTCCCAGTTTCCAGTCTTTTTGCTAAGCTAACCGGCCGCTGGCTCTGGCTTTATATTTACTGTACAGATACGAGAGAACTGTCAACCTTCTCATCTTTCTCTCGGCAAGAAAGAATAAGAATAAATGTATTCCCAAAATGTCAAAGTACCACAAAACCACACAAAAGTTACTCATTACCACATTGTGTGGTGCAATACCTGAGTCACAGCCAACCACGAGAGATTTATCGCAGATTTTAAACATTTGACAACACAGTTATGACTAAACTGAATCCTTTAAATCACCCCTGAAGTGATGTTTGGAGGTACACCCCTCTGGAAGAAATATTATTGCACTCGCTGTCCTCTGGGGTGGCACAAATAACTGCACACTTGCATAAAGCATCCCAACCCTCCAGTTTCTCTCCACCTGTCAGTGCTAAACCCTAATTAGAAGCTGCTGTGTGAGCTTATCCTGCAGCTCTGCAGGCCTGGCGGAGCCCCGCTCAATGGCTCCCAGAGGTCCCCCCAGGCAGGAAGATGTCATAGAGGAACAGGAAGCAAAAGGCCTGAGTGCTCGACCCTGCCGAGGCCCTCCCTGTGAGGCCTGGGGCCCTGGGTCAGTGCCAGCTTTGACATCAATCGGGGCCCAGATGGCTCACTGTGCTCAGCTGATGCTTATTTTCATTCCTGGGTGGGAAAGCATGGCTGAACAAAACTCTGAGTCAGAGTCACCTTTAATTATTGTGACTCAGATTTTACTATGAATTCGGTGAATGTAGGTAAAGTATAAACAAATGCATGTAGTATAGCAAGACAATATAAGATATAAATACCCTGATAATCTGTGAATGTCTGGATGTCAGAAATTTTGAAAAATAAACATACAGACTCTATTGCACTGAGTTATGATGTAAGGACAACTATATAGTGAAAAAAAAAACATGTTTGCATGAACTGAAATGGCTGAATCAGTGCATAAAAAGGCATAAGTACCTAAATAAGCGACTATAGATAAATAGATGCAAAGTGTCTTTGACCTAAAAATATGTTAAAGTAGTGTTGTTGTCCAAAAAAGCTAACTGGTAAAAGCTAATGGTAAACGCAGAGATAATACTGAGGGGGAAAATGTCATAGCTTTAGTATATTATTGGAGTCCTTTATATACTCAAGAGGTATAAAGGAAAGTATGGAACAACCACCTCTGATGGGTGTGGGTTTTTATTAAAGTTAGTGATATCCCTGTACAGGAGGAGTATAAAGTTCCATCTGAATGTAAATTAATCTGTCAAAGTCTTCAGCAGAGCTTTCCGTATCTTCAGCTGCATCTGGTAAGCATTAGTGGAGGATACCATGGGGCAAATAGGACAGGCTAAAATTGCAATACAGTTCGCCTCCACCAAACTTAGCCCTGAACAGACCCTTATGGTGCTGTAGCTCAGCTGTATGACAGGGCAGACACCATCCGCCCCCTTACTGCCTCAACCCTACAGTTCCCCATCCAGCCGGCCTGTCAGAGGTAATCGCCATCGGACACGCACTGTGGGCCCTTTCATGGGACAGCGGCCTTGGATAGACCGCTTCCGATTTTTATGATTGTTTTCCATTGATGGGTGGAGTGGGAGAGCCGGGAGCAACCCAATCCTCTGCAGCAGCCAAACAGGCAGTAACTGGGCCAGACAGAGTAGTGTGTGTGTGTGTGTGTGTGTGTACTTGTGCGAACTGGTGAGACTCTTTGAAGGCCGATACTAATACATATCTTTTTAGGTTGTGGTATACTTTATAAGGGAATTACTTTCAACAGGATTGTTTGTAAAAAGGACCTGCTTCAAAACAATGCCCTGCTACAGAATATCTGAAAACTTGAACCCAAGTGAATGTGGGCACTGTGAGCTACACAAAGTCAGTTTTAAGTGTTGCATTTGAAAATGTGAAATTGTCTATGCCAAACAAGAGTGAGCTGCAGTTTAAAGTCTCTCACAGCAAGAGGCACTACAAAGGTGTAATTAGGTCTTGACTGTAACGTCTTGTGAATAAATATATTGACTTTGTATTTCAAGAGAACTGTTAGAAGTTTTCAAAACCTTCTTGGAGTCCACATTGTTAGGACATTAACAGCATTAGAGGAACAGTGGCTTGGACTAAGCATTGAACTGTAGTGGTTGCCACTTGGGCCCAAAGACCACAGGCAAACATTCCAGGTGCAATTTAAGGTAACACAGGAGCTCAAATGGGCCTACTGAAACTGCAATGACTGCGGTGTAACATCAACAGCGTTTATCCTGTGCAAACATGCAAAATGTCATTTGTTTGTTGTATTCCATCACCTAGCTGGTGAGATCCATCCCATACTGTCTGTGTCTCTCATTTTGGTTTGGTAAGAGCATGGATAAATTAGCTCGAGACAGAAGTCAATTTAAGTATCATATCAACATGAACCCTTCTTACATGTGATTGGACAAATACATAATTAAACTTGAGCATGGAAGTTCATTCTTGACCTTGGGAACAACTCAACTACATTTAGGTGATAAAGATGACACCTGAGCCAGCTCTTTTTGCTGATGAAGACTGGGAGATGCAGTTGAAAGGCCAAAAAAAGCTAGTTAGTAAACCTTATTGAGATAATTTTGTCACATAATTAAAATGAACCAAAAACAAACTTTTCAATATGGAAAATAATTACATTTCATTACGGGTTGTGGTCAGAAAGAAACCTCCTCCAGTACTGTATATCAGAGGGGGACGACCCAGCCTGCTGATGTCCAGTAAGGCCAATATCACACTGACATATCGGTCTAACAGAGCAGATGAGTGTGTATGTGTGTGTGTGGGCGTGTGTATGGGCGATGGTGTTGACAGACACTCTCGGGACTATTCGCTTCCCTCCCAACATGCAGTGGGAGGAAGCGGTGGAATGACCTGAGACATTAGTTTAGACATCAGTCCACCGGGGCAGGCTTCTGATTGCTTTTTGCTTGGCTCCTGCTGCTGCGCTCTACTTCAGTCTTAGGGCGGTGGTCCTTAACGCAGAGGTGAAAGGTGACTAATCTGAGGCCTGATTTCTCCCCCTGTCAAAATAATACAACAATATGTCCGCACAGACTGCTCTGATGGAGGAAAGAAGCAGACTTCCGCAGCAGCCTGACGTCCATCAAAGCCCCAAAAGCTTTCTCAGCTGAGGCATCATGTTTTCTTCTTTGACCAGTGAAAAAAACTTTCAAAGGAGACATGTTCCTGAGTTTTACATTTGATTTAACATGTGCTGTATGAGCAAACTCCTAAGTGGAACCCCTTTTACAACCAATAAAGCTGATTCCTCAGAAGGGCAAATCCCATCTCGTTTTTTCTGACATATAATTAAACTACACTGTGCACTTCCCTTCAACCCTAGAGTTTGCTACAATTTTTTAGCAGATAACTGTCCCCTCAAACCAGAAAAACACACACACAAAGTGACATATATCAAGTTGTGACATAACATGGGAAAAACTCTACTAGGTATAAGGTAGCCTGTGGATCTACATTTTTAACAAGACATGAAAAATGATCTTGGGGCCAATAAATGCAATTGTTCACTGTTCAGAGTCTCCTGTAACTGGGAGATGGATGGGAGGAAGAATATACGTCTGAAAACTTTGAACCACTTTCAACACCCAGAGCAATTGTTTGGAGGATATCCTCAATCAAGGCCGCAAAGAGCACAATGAATAGTCTCACTGACAGAAACCTGCTGCCCCCAATAACCTCCTCAACCTGCCTGCTGTGTGGTGGAGAAAAATGAGTGTGCCGGCTCCCACTCCATGCACAACACCACAGTGACATCTAAATTTGGTTTCTCATTGAACAATGCTGAAAGGAGACTCCTGCCATTTTAAACACATCACTCATCTGAAGTGGCTTAGTGGCTGCCGGCATAAAAATGAGATAAAACTTGCTATTGTTCAGGCTATTACTGTGTTTATACACATGGCCGGCTTAGCCTGTTATTTGGCCGGATTAGCTTGTTAACCTATAGGTGGCTCAAGGACAAAAATGTGTTGTTGGGCCCTTTTACAACTGCCACCACCTTCCTAATGTGCTTTTTGTGTATGTACCCTGTCCCTTCCAGGTTCCAGTGCACACTGCAGACTACACATGGCAGCTCAGGCACCCAGAAACTAACCAGTATGCCTGTTCTGGAACATTACCTGCCCTAGCTTTTCTTTGTGTCAATTAATGTACTGTTTTTAATTCAGATCAACTTTATTTAGGAATATGTGCCATGTGAGCATAATATAAACTAAAACAAATCTGGTCTTATAACTACATTTTGACACAGGGCCATTCTAAGAGAGGGGGCTTCAACATTATATAGTAATGCAGGGCCCGTCTTCATTAATGTTGTACTTGAACAAATTTGCAATTAATCAAATTTAACCAGGGTGTTTTGGGGCCCTTGGGGCCCCAGGGCAGTTGCCTGCATAGCTCAGTTGGTAATTCAGCCTTACCCTTACAGTTTTATACTTAGAGAAGGAATTCTTCTTCATTAAAAAAAAGTATGCAAGGTTTTTGAATGTTGTGGTGCCCCCTTTGGGACATACTAAGGATTTTTTTCCTGATTGATTTCTTAAATTGATTTTTTTTAAGCTTGCTTTCTTTTTTAAAAATAATTATGAAATACCAAATCCAAACAATATATTTTGATGTTATTTCTCCTTTTTCATTTGTTAAACTATTATAACCCTTCAAATAATGGCAACTATAAAGATTGTAACAATAACTATGTTCTCACCCATTACTGACGCAGCCATCCCTTTTGCCAGTCAGCATCAAGATGTATCATTCCCAGAGTTTGCTCAAAATCACACTACATATTTAATTAAGTAAGTAATTAAATGCACAGGTTATTTCTAGGCTAATAACCCCCATTAGCCTAGCAAATTAACGTTAAAGCATAAATTTAATGAAGATTTAATGAAAGACAAATGGATAATATGTGTGTAGTGACCTATGGGCAACAACCTGCCTAACCATGTGTTACATACAGTAATCTATAGGTCTCCCTGACTGCTTATCTGGCTCCTGCTGCTCCTACCAAGGCCCCAGGTACTGCTTTGGCCTTTAGACAATTCTACACTGTAAAAAATATATGGGCATAGTGTCTGTGATGTGATGTCATCCGTATCTTTCCAAAAGGACAGCAAGCTTGCTGGGAATAAAATCTAAATATGGTCAAAAAGTTGGGCAAGCAAGCCAAAACCAGCACAGCTGAGGGTGATAGACACACCTATCAATCAATGGAAATACACCAGCAATATACTTCTGTCAGTTCAGTTTTTAATTTAGTTAGTAATATAATATTGACACAGAAGGCACAAATTTAGAACTGAAAAGAGCAACTGAAAGTTGAATATGCTATGGAACAAATGGTATTCAGGAGTGAAACACATGGCCAATTAAATAAAGGTTTGGTGACTGACCTGGACAGTCAAGAATATTCCACATTTTTGCCATAAAAGCACGTAAAATGTGCTTTAGTACAGAGCCAAAACAAACGTGACAGAGACAGAATATGTTGCCACTATTTTAGTTGGTCGGCAATCTTGAGGTGTCTTGTCCCTCCTCAGCCTCCGTTGCAGTAGTCTGGGACGTAGGTGGCGTCGGCCATATTGTCTCTGATACAGCAGAAATCACACACTGTCTCAGACGCACCGGCGACGGAGGGAGCCGAGGACCGTTGGCTGGACGAATCTCGGCTTATTGGGAAGCATTTTGGTCGTCGAATTGATCAAGGGGGTAAATATCCAGCTCAGTGTTTTTCGGCTGTTGATAACGCCGATTCCCGTTCTCTACGGAAAGCAGCAACCGCTAACGTTAGCAGGCTAGCAACTTGGGCCCGCCTAACGTCAGAGCCGATAACTTCTTTTATCGTTAACACCTTCTGTTTACACCGAAAGCCATTCCAGTCGGGTGATCTAGCTAACTAATAAGCAATCCTTTAGTCAACGGAAGATCTAGCTAGTTTAACCACTGCCTGAAACAAATTTGTAAACACCCTGTAAATATTCAGCTTTTCTGTGAATGTCGACACAACGCTAACATTAGTTACGGATGTCGCATAATTTCAAGTGAATAACCTTAGCGTTAACTGTGTAACGATAACCTTAAACTGGTCCACATAACTTTTGGATTGATCATTGTGTCTTTCGCTGCTAGACGACTGTGAAAGCTTTTGTTAAAGTAAATATTTCATTGAATTTAGAGCTGATTGGTCTAGCTAGCTAGAGGAGTTGATCCGGAGATGGTCTTAATTCATGTTTCATGACGGTGTCTTTGTGGTTTATAAGCTATAAATATTCCATTGTTAACGTATACTTATGAGTAAAATTCATCCTTGCCTTTCTCACCAGAAGTACGACATCGGGTCTATGGCCAAAGCAGTCGATATTATCGGGGTTACGTTACGCTATTTAGCATTATCTATTGATGTGGGAGTTACGCTGTTGGCTAGCCAAAGACTCTACCTGTCAAAAAAGAGACAAGTTGGGTAGTAAACTGCTCTGTCAATACTCACAAATCAATAGATAACAGTAATGAATCAAATAAAGTAGCTACGGTGTGAGTCGGCTGTTAACAGCTAGCGCAATTACGGAAGCGACCTATAGAACGTCAAAAATTGCGCATGTAGTTAACGTTGAGTTGGCGTTGGCCCCAGAGAGACTAATTTTCTGGCGGCCAAGCAGAAAGCCACATGGAGTTTAGCTAGTGACTATTGGTTCAGTTTCTTATTATAAACTCAGTATTATTAAATTTTGTCTTACTGAATTTCAGTTGTGTCATGTTAGCCAATCTACAGATTAATGTTACAGCCAATGTAACAGTTGGTGGAATAATTCAGTGTAATGAACAATTAAAAGGAAGCTGCATGTTAAAATACTGGAAAGCTCAACTCTGTTGACAGTTTATTAAGCACACCAAATTACAACTATTGCAGACTAATGTGACAGTCCTCAATAAATCCAACCTATGTGAAGGTTATAAAATTCCGTTTTTGTTGAAACAGTTTCAGAGAGGTGTTAATTCAACTGTATGATCATTTTGGAATATGTAGTTTGTGGTGCTGTTGAACTGTATTGTGTCGTACAAAGAGGTGTTTCTGTTATCTAGCCTACCCTCATTTCTATAAATGGAAAGGACATACAAATAGAAACACCTGTAGTATAAGTTTCAACAAAATCATTGAACATTGTAACCTTTTATGAAGGCAGGATTTATTGCAGTACTGTTGTATTAAGGCCTTTACACACCGGGGACGTAACGAATAAACGACATGAAAATGCGAAATATTCGCCTACAAATATTTATTCTACTGCATCCAAAAGTAAACGAATCTACTCACTGTCCTGCATCCGGTGGTCCTACTCCACACGTTGTCCTTGAGTTCATTGTCTATAATTTTTGTGTCCTTTGTGTTTCTCATCACCTTGTATTATATGACAAACGATCAACACGTCTGGAGTGGTGATGTGACGTCCGTTTCGCACAACGTGCTTGGTTAATTCCTTCATTCGCCGTGCGAAACCTCAGAAAAATCGACCTTGTTCTGAGAAAGAAATTATGTTCTTTTTTGCCGCGTAATATTCGCTTTCTGTGTGAAAGGACTCATGACAAAAACAACAGTTTGAAAGAATATGTAGCCTTTTAGACTGCATTCGTTTTAGCTTGGTGTACCTAATAAACTGGCAACTGAATGCATATTGTCTGCATTTTAGGTGAAATTCCTGTATTGATCCAGCGCCACTGATTTGAAATTTGACTAATATACCAGTCAGGAGGACAATGAAAATAATTTCTTATTCCAATGCTGGTTTAAATATAGTATAGTTTGTATATGTCATAAGAAAGCATTTTAAAGCGGACCATATGCTGCACATGTTTTCCTTTATTATTTCACACAAGTATGGAAAAGTTGCTCTGTTCGGTCAGTGGTGTGCCATTCAAAGAATGGATTTGGCTGTTGGAATGAGATCAATAATGACACAGCTTATCCCTTCCTGCCCTAGTAATTCAACAGGCTGTCAATACTTTCAGGAGTCGGTGGTGTTTAAACCACGGTGTAAAATGAACACTCAACTTGAGCTGGAACTCAGTTTGTCCACTTCTATCTGGTCACTACCCACAGTTATGATAATAGGTGAAGGTTAGAGCAAAATTTGTGAGATTCAGGTTCCACTCCCTCCTCACCATGATAGTCTGGTACAGTGCCTGTATATGCTGCAACAACCCCCCTGTTGATCTTGGCCTCGCTCATGAATAACAACTCAAGATACTTGAGTGTCTCAGGGTCACTCACAATATATTTGAAGTAATCATTCCTACAATGTCTCACATTCACTGAACATTACGGGAATTAGAGGGTATGTTAGCTTTAGCTAGCCTTTCATCCACTAGCTCAGTGTTGTCTTCACTATCAACATATGGTTTTAGCAACAGAGGGGTAGAGTAAATCTGATGACTCGATACATTTATTAAGGTACAATGCAAAACATTCATTGGTATGAGGATTTGTGGCTGTTCTCTATTTGATATCATTGTAAATTGATGGATGCAGACACCTGTGATGTAGCAGTATGAATCTTTAATTTCCTCTCCCACCTTCTTTGTCAGCTATCCCACCGTGCCCCTGGTGGCCCCTCCCCCCCGTCCTCAGGCAAAGCCCCCCCCCAAACCCCCTTGCCCTGTTGGGATCAACCTCCCCTCATCCCCTACCTTCCCTCCTCTTCCTCCCTCCCTCCCACCCATCCTCCCTGTACTCCAACCGTCCTCTGCTGCAGTAAAATCTCCTCACCACCTCTGCCAAGCTGTCGGACATGTCAGGACCCGTGCCGAGCCGGGCCCGAGTGTACACAGAGGTCAACACTCACCGGCCCAGGGAGTACTGGGACTATGAGTCCCACGTGGTTGAATGGGGGTAAATACCTTATTGACCCATACACATTTGCAGCGTGACAACTCTTCAACCCAGCTGATGTTTGGTTGTGATTTTACCTTCACAGAAACCAGGATGACTTTCAGTTGGTGCGGAAGCTAGGGCGTGGCAAGTACAGTGAAGTCTTTGAGGCAATCAACATAACCAATAATGAGAAGGTGGTGGTGAAGATACTCAAGGTAAATCTATACAGAGACGGAGACCTAGATCAAGTCAGTGCCTCTAATTGAATATTTAATGCTGTCATCCCATCTGACTAACTTTGACTCTTTTCCCTCTAGCCCGTGAAGAAAAAGAAAATCAAGCGTGAGATCAAGATTTTGGAGAACCTACGTGGCGGTCCTAACATAATCTCCCTCATTGATATTGTGAAAGACCCTGTAGTAAGTATAGTATATTGATTTGCAAAACACCAGATTCTTTGGCAAGGAGTACAGCAGATGCCATATTTAAATTATATATTGTTTGTTTTCCTGATGACATGATTTCCTTCTTTAAAAACATTCTGTATGTTGGGGTTCTAAAATATCATTACTGTACCAATAGCGTGATGAGCCCACCAGCTGTGCAAGTTTATCGATTTCACTTGGGCTTGGGAAGTATGTGTCTGTAAGTACATAGCCAGCTATAGCTTTAAGTTAGATAGATGTATTTTAGCAGTTATACAGCCTATGTTGTGTTGGGGATCTCTCCAAAGAACGGGATCACAGTCCTGCCCTGTTAATGAAACTGGCATGCCATCACAATTATATCAAATCTGTGTTTCAAATTAAGATTTCTGCTTTGACATAAAAAAATGCAGAAAACCATTTATACTCAGTGTGAAGTTTTTCCTTAATTGTTTGTCGTGACGATAAGACTTAAATTGTTTAAAATTGGGCCAAAGACTCAAAGTACTGCTCCCAGCCAATGGTGCCCTCTCACACTGCAAAATTGAGACTAGACTGCAACATATAACTACATTGATAACAAATATGCAATGCCATCATAATCTTTCAGCATCAGCTCAGCAGATGAGTGTTTGATCCGATTTACTCGTCGCACATTTGCTTCATGATAATTAAGAACCGCATGTCAACGGTTGGGGAAAAACAAAAACCAGAAGGGAACTATGGAACCAGAGGAAGTGAAGTCATCAATTTGTAATTTTCTTAACTTTGAAGATTAGGCAAATTAAAATGATGACAGATTAAAAAAATAATGGTGGCTTTTGAAAAGCAAACTTTACACACAAGGCAACAACAGTCAACCTGTTGTTCTTTCCTGTTTACTGATGTTTGAATGGATTAGTGAATAAATGAACAGGAGATGTGCAGAGGTGGGAAAACTCCAAAACGCCTGTCTTCACTAGATATGATGTGCGGCGTGTTTGATGTTTTTTACTTTTTGTTTTAAAAGGTAACCACAATGACACTATCAGTACATAAATCTCTCGTTCTCTTTTGCTTTGAGCTGAAACAGTTAGTCGACCAACAGGAAATTAATCAACAATTTTGATAATTCAGTGGTTGCTTGTCAAGGAAAAATGCCAAACATTTGTTGTAGCTTCTCAAATATGTGGTTCCTACTCCTTGTTTAATATCATTGTAAATTGAATATCTTTGGATATTGGACTGTTGACCCTTGGACTCATTCAGGCATTTTACACTATCTTCTGCCATTTATAACCATAACAATTAATTGTAAAAATAATCAACAGACTTCCAAATAGTGAAAATAATAGTTGTAGTTAGTTAGCCCTAGAGTTTCCTACGTCCCCTATTAAAGATCCTGGGGTGAGCCCTTTGCCATGCATTTAAACTAGTGCTGAAATGATTAGTTGATTAACCAGCTGACAGAAGATGACAGACCATGCTGATAATTATAATAATAATAATAATAATAATAATAAATCACAAGGCATTCATAAAGTAAAAACACCTTTGTTAGATCTCTGCATCATTGTAAATGAAATACCTTTTTTAAAATACCCTTTGGTTGTTGCTCAGACTAACAAAGCGCGTTTAAGACATCACTTAACATCACAACAGTTGGTCTGTTGCAGCTCTAGTTCACACTGTAAGCAACAAGTGACCATTTGTGGGTGTGGCCAGAGACTCATGAATGGTCAGCACCTATAACCTTTGCATCAGACTACTCGTGCATTCTTCTAATGTCATAACACAATTGATTAGCTAGCAAGTGCTAATTACAAACCATTAAATGAAATGAAAAGAAAACCCAAAACACTTGAGGGTCATTCCAGTATTTTTAAACCTGGGCCCTATTTTTACATATTGTGGGGTGTAAATGACTAATAGTTACCAAAAGTTTTGGAATTGGTCCAGTGGATCACCTCAGCCAGCAGCTGCGAACTGGTTATTTTTCAGCCATTGTAGCAATGGCTGCAACATAATCCTTGCGGGCCACTGCGCCCGTCAAAGTCCGTCCACTAAAGAGCTTGTTTTGGCCACTGACAGGCACAGATTGTTGTTCTAAGTGTCTGACAACCAGCCAGAAACAAAAGTTTTACTATGAAATCTCGTGAGAGGTTAGTTGTTGCAGGAATACGACGGTGGTTCTGGTTCAACAAAAAGGATCTTACTCTTTAACAAAAAGCTGTATCTCTGGTCCAATTCCAAAACATTTTGTGCCTATTAGTCATTTAGACCCCAAAATATGTAAAATTTGGGCCCAGGTTTAAAAGTACCAGAGTTACCCTACACTTAAGCACTTACATCAACCCCAAATTAGATTCAACTGCTCTTAAAACCCTGTTTTAGAGATGCCTGTTAACCAGAGTTAAAAATATGGATGCCCTGACTGGTTCTATTCCACCTCATCAATGGTGAAGCTGGTAAGCCTGTTGTTGGTGAGATCAAAATAAGAGAAACTGGAATTTGATTGACCAGTGGCAGCTGTGGCCTGGTGACTGTCCACATGCGGGCTGAATTTCGTGCTTACTCACGTGTGCAGGAAATAAATGGACATGGAAATTTGGAGACTTGGCCGTAGTGTTGCTCACAGTGTGGCTGCCTGGTTAGTTCAAACAGTTTGCATTAGTGCCTTAGCCTATGACGGTGTTGCTGTTTCAGACAAATAGAGTAACCTAACTGATTATAGTGGTAGATATTGTTGGTTGAGGCTGCAACATATTAAATACACAACCTTTTAATTTGTTTCAGTCCCGGACGCCTGCCTTGGTCTTTGAGCATGTTAACAACACAGACTTCAAGGTAGGAACTAAACTTGTTCTTTACTCTTTAGAACTTTGTTGTACAAGATTATGGAATCCTCCTTTCTTGGCATACTCGTGTTTTCCGGTACACGTGTGTGTATGTGATGGAGGAATATGAAAGTCCAGTGCTATGTCTTCGGTGCCAGAAAAACAGTCTTCTGGTTCTATCCTCAATCTCTGGCACATTCTCACAGGTCCATGACTGTTCCACGAATATGTGCTGTCTGTTTACTGATATTAACTGACAAGACATTGGACAAAGCGTAATGATTTTGTTTTGGTCTCCAGCAACTGTACCAGACCCTGACAGACTATGACATCCGGTTCTACATGTACGAGATCCTCAAGGTGAGTCCTCCATGGTTCACCCTGCTTCTCAGCTCATAATCTATAACCTCTAAATGTCCTGAGGGTGGTGAAGCATTAAGTCCTTAAGCAACACTTTGAAAGAAATTTACTTTTTATTTTTATTTTTTTGTACATGCTTTGGGTACCAAGCCTCTGTTTAAGCCATCAGTATTGTGTGTGTGTGTGTGTGTGTGTGTGTGTGTGTGTGTGTGTGTGGTCTAGTTTGCAGCATCTTCTTGTAATCTGTTGCTGTTTTGGATTCACTGGGAAGAAAAAAGAACTTTGACCAGTGGATAACAAAGTCCCATTGCTCTTGTCTGTAGGCCCTGGACTACTGCCACAGCATGGGAATCATGCATAGAGATGTGAAGCCACATAACGTGATGATTGATCATGAACACCGCAAGGTGAGTAATAAACACAGTCACTGTCTCCCCAAAGCCCAAAGACATCTGAATTGTTACATTTAGCTATTAACCAAGTGTGATCATTATTGCTGGTGTGTAAATGGACGCTTTTCAACCGTTGAAACGGTTCCCAAAGCGCTGTAAGTGTGTAACTTCTGTTCTTTCTCCCCATTGTGTGCTTGGATTCATTAAATCAATAATGTGTGACAAATCAGTAAATGTCCATATGTCTGTCTGTAGTTGACTGTTTGATTTCATCTTCTGTAGTTGCGCCTTATTGACTGGGGTCTGGCTGAGTTTTACCATCCAGGCCAGGAGTACAACGTCAGAGTCGCCTCCCGCTACTTTAAAGGACCTGAGCTCCTGGTGGACTATCAGGTACAGCTGTGGGCTAGTGTGCTGTAGGTGGATTTGGCATGTTTTAACTATCTCATGGGTGTTGGTGGAGATCTTTCTGGGATGCCCTTTGTCACACACAAATGTCAGTGTTTCAGAGGGGAGTAGGGAGTTGTAGATGGTACATCTCAAAGCTATTGACATTTTTATATGGATCAGAAAAGGTATCCTTAACAAATCATGGATAATATAATAACTTACAAATAGAGTTACCAATAATGGTGATGATGGTGTTAACACAGTTAATTATTGCTGTCTGAATGGATTGGATGTTACTTTATGGGTGGTAATGTTCTGGTGAAAAATAACCATCTGAACACAACATTAGAAACACTTTTAACAATATTGGCGACACTCCTGGTTCTCTACCTGTGCACCTCATGACCCACCACTGAGTCTTTGCTATTATCACAACCACACTGCTTGTTTCTGACTGCCAGAGGGGAACTGCCTCATTTATGCGTTTATCTTCCATAATACACCAGTGCTCATTTAAACAGTGTCTGACTGGATTTCATGGAGTTGCATCTAAGGGATATTTGAGTTCTCTGCTTTCATCTTATCTTCCCCCTTTGAGACTTATTCTGTGTGTGTTTCAGATGTATGACTACAGTCTGGACATGTGGAGCCTGGGCTGTATGTTGGCGAGCATGATCTTCAGGAAGGAGCCCTTCTTCCACGGCCATGACAACTATGACCAGGTAAACACAAAGCAGGGTTGGTTGAGAGAGCAAAATGATCCTACTGGCCACCGTCAGCCCTTCACCAGCTGATGTATTTGGACAGACTTTCTGTAGCTTCTCTACTATTGAGGCAAAACACAGTTCTCTTCATTAGAAGGGGTTGACAGGCAGCTATATTAACTGCTAGGTATGACTTGCTCTCCCCTAAAGTTGGATTTTTTTCCCCATGTTTTTGTGGTTAATGCATTGACATTTATGGAATTGCATTTCTGGCCAGAACTTGTGAGAGTGGCTACCAGCCAGTTTTTTCTGTAACTGGCTTGTCTGGTTTCAATGTAGGTCAGTGTCTGAGGGTTAACTCTCGTACAGCGCTGACAAACAGTTGGTTCCTTGTTTGTGCTCATGTAGTTGGTGAGAATAGCCAAGGTTCTGGGGACTGAAGACCTCTACGACTACATCGACAAGTACAACATTGAGTTGGAACCTCGCTTCAATGACATTCTGGGAAGGTGAGCGTTGTTACTGCAGTCAGATGATGATGATGATGATGTCTTGGCTATGCAGGTTTTTGTTTTGTAACTATTCTTAGCACTTAAGTTGGATAAAAAGAACTATATACTAGGGTTGTCCAAAAGCAGGTCAATTTCCCTTTTATAAAATCTTGTTACTGAAAGTGCATTAAAAGCTTTGCGAGTAAAACGCCAATAAGAGTAATTTATCAAGACATTTAGCACTTTAGAACTGAATATGTATTTTAAGGAGTCAGCCTAATTATTTTAGGAGCTCCTGATTTACTAAAGGAGAAACTGCTTATTTAATCACACAATTTACTGCCCAGTGAAAGCATGTTTTTATTTAGGCGCAAACATAAAAATTAATTTTAAATCTACCTGGTTTACATCTGCCTCAGTAAATCAGGGGGTGAGTCTTTATTTGTATCGCAAAACTTAGTGTTAAAACTTATCTACAGAGCGAACTCTCCCGTTCTCTCCTAGGAACCTGAAATTCAAAAGAGTCGCACTGCTACGTCTACCAAACATGAAGCTCTTAAACAAATAATTCCTAAATGTTATATTTATTTACCCTTTTATTTCACCATGTCTCGCCCTGCACATTTAACTGAGAATATTTTGTGTTTAGGAAAAATATAATCAATGAATTATTAATATTATAATGACAGAGGAAACTCTTTCTGATTTGTCACATCCTGGCTGTTAAAATCCTGATTTTCCACGTTGCATTTGAACTGGCTAATAACCTGGCTGCGCTTCAGCAACTTCAAATAATAAATTACTTTTTTTCCTGAATAGCCATGAAAAACAAATATGTTGATATTTGGAAATAAAATAAATGGAAATAAAAGAATGGAGTTTTTCCCGATTTAGAAAAAAAACAGAACAAGAGCACACTTTATTGGCAAAAACTCTGGATTTCCATTCAGAGTTCACTTAACACCATTTAACAGTCAAGATTTTGCTGTGCAAAAGAAATGCACAACGAATTATGCATGTATCTTAAACAAATTATACAAGATCTTCATCGAACAACACAAATTATACAAAAACAAAACTCAAAATGATGTGTTATTATGGAAAGGGAAGGAAAGGCTGGGTGAGTAGGTGAGGATGGGCTGTGAATGGCCTCATTCATATCCAACATACATATAAAAAGTATAAAAGAAAGTATGTAGGAGTAGCCCATAAAACGACGCATGATGGATACGTCCTCATGTGATCATTACACCTCTTTCCATGTCATCCTTTCTTCAGTGTAAATTGATTTTTGTATTGAGTGTTTTCTAATTCGTTTGTTGCCTTCAGGCATTCTCGTAAGCGGTGGGAGAGGTTTGTCCACAGTGAGAACCAGCACCTGGTCAGCCCCGAGGCTCTGGATTTCCTGGACAAGCTGCTGCGCTATGACCACCAGGCCCGGCTGACTGCCCGCGAGGCCATGGATCACCCTTACTTCTGTAAGCCCTCCCTCGTAAACAGCCAGTGTTTGTTTTATTATTTTTTTTGGTTTATAAGAATGAAATCACAATCAGTAATAGCAATGACAAAATAAGTGATTTCTTGGTTTTTGTTGGTCCTGTAGTTCCCATTGTGAAAGATCAGTCTCGCGTGGCTGGATCAGCCAACCTGCCCAGTGGGAACACAGCTGTTAGCACAGCCAGCATGATCACTGGTGAGAACACTCACAAATGCCATCAAGTGATTACACTGGCCCGCAATCTACATACATCTTCATGGCAACATCACTCTCAATCCATAATGTGTTTCTGTTGCTGCAAACTCTAAAGATTTTTATCCCATATGTTTCATTATCTTTCCTTGTGTTAATATTTAATTCTAATTTACTTGGATCTTGGGGCACGGGGAAACCACACAAGTGATCAGACAGGGTTTAGATATCTCCACAGTTTAACCAGATTATCTAAGGCACTGATTTGGAAGTGAGAACAAAGTCCAACATTAACATTGTTCTTGTAAACGTCCTTCAAATCCAGCAGAGCTGCTTCCTGGTTTAACTTTGATCACGCACAATGCAATGCATAAATTCTGATGTCAATTTCGGTCACATTTAAGTTGGTCTTCACTTCAGAGTGCTTCACATTATTGTAGCAAACTGGGCTTTAATTAGAGCAAACTACACAGGTTTAAAACATCTGTGGTGTATATGTGTAATTCAGCAGGTTGCTGCAGTCTGTGTTGTCATAATCAATAGGAGTGATGTTCAAAACTACAAAAACAAGGCGCAGGCTGTTAAAAGGATTTTTTATTTTTTTTATTTTGAGACAGAAATGTCACCATAGGGTTGGGCTATATCCCAATGTCACATTAATGTAACGGTATCCTATTAAGAACACCTGTGCACAACAGGAGACCTCTTACTAATTCTTTGTACTGAACAATGAACAGAAAATCATGAATTATGGTTCTGAGCAAGTTATTTGACTTTCAGTAGTTAAGAAACCTTTTAGACATTTGGTTTCTTAAAATAGAAAATCAGAGTGAAAATGGCTTTCACATTTATGAAAATAAACAAATTATATATTTGTATTTGCAAACATGCTGTATAGCATTCCTGCTTCCAAGCTGAGGTTGGGAAGCACAGGGGACACTCCTTTACAGCTCCAGGGCTGAATTTGTAGCTGACTTTGGGGTTAACCCACGCATTAAGGGGCAGCCTGAAATTCTGAATTTAACAAATATGTTGACTGGACTTAATTCGGTCTGTTTGAGTCATTTTTTGTAAATGTTCGATTAATAGCCCAGCCCTAGTTCACCACCCTCTTCGCACATGTTGTTTGTCTGGTGACCGAACATACAGTGTTGTATTAGTTGTCTAACCGTCTCTCTGACCTCTCCTCCCCCAGGTATCTCTGCCTTGCCAGCCTCCACTGCCCTGGGCCCTCTCACTGGCTCGCCGGTCCTGTCTGCTACCACCAACGCCCTGAGCACCCCGGTGCCCGCTGCTGCCGGCGCCCCGCAGTGACTCCACACTCACCCCCTTGTCCCCACCTCCTCCCCAATCTCTCTAGACAGGTGCCACTCTGCCAGCCCTCAACACATCCAACCTAACTCGGTGTGACCGCACCTCACCAACCTCCTGGCTGGAGGCCGCCGTCGCCTAAGAAAAGAGAGACGTTTTTCCCTTCCTTTTCCTCCTCGAATGAACGTGTTAACCTGACATCTGAAATGAATGTTCTGTGTAACTGAAATATACAGGTATTCCTTTGATTTTCCCACAAGCTGTAGTGAATACAAAGGGGTGTGCGTTTGTGTGTGGTGAGTCTGAGAGCGACTGTCGTCCACGGCTGATTCGGGGTCTCAACAGCCAGCCCCCGTGTGTTTTTAGTTTGGATTGTGAAGGCAGTGGTCCAGAAGTACATCAGCAGAAGGAAAATAAAGAGATGTTGGCCATCAGGACCAAAAGGAGCACATCCTGTATAGTTTACTACTGCAGCATCGTCAAAAACGAGACCTGATGAGAACACTTAATTTACCTCCCCAGATGAGTCTAAACCTCCAGATCACAGCAGTTGGTGCTGTTCTGTGCTCCAGGTGTATGTGAACACAATGACACTTTCTCTGCCTGAGTAGTTTTGTCTTGCCTTTCTTACCAAACCAGATCACCAGTCTTCTTTTGATATGCGACTCCCCTTCACATCATCCATTGTTCATTTGTTTTGTATTGAAATGTTCTGGACTGCTGGCTAAGGTTCATCACCATCAAGTGGTCTGATCGACTAGTGGTGTACTATGATCGCTTTAGAAGCCAGGTAAGGTTCATTCAGGTTCTCAAAGAAATTATTTCTCAAACGTGCTGCTTTCCAGTTCCTTGAATTACTTCAAGTGGCTTTTCTTGAATTACTTCAAGACATAACCAAAGTTTACTCGGTTGGAGGAGAAGAAGAGACTGACCAAACCTAGTTTTGTTTTGTGGAAGTTACTCACTGAGATGCTGTCTTGTAGGTTGACAATGTGGGTATCTACTGTAAAAGATGATAACATGATTCAATAATGATCTGCAGGTGACTGAAGTGCTGTTAGTGTGGGAGGAAAGTTCAGTTCTGTCAAGTGCAGTGACATGGATAAGCTTTGTGATGAGTAATACAGTTTACTGGCTTTCACCACCAACATGTTGAGGGAAGTATTGAAGTTAAAATGTTGAATAGCACTTGAAGGGTAGAGTTTTCCCCAGTATTTTAGTGCCAGAGTTTAAAAGTGTACATTTTAGACCCTGCTGTACATACGCATCTTTTTTTTTTTTCTCATTTTCAAAACCTGAAAATGCAAATAAATCGGAACATGTATACATTGACCTGAGAACGAAGCAGTTTGAGTCCCTACATCACTGTATATATTTTTATGTCCTTATGTAGAAGACTAGTATTTGAGAATATTTGTGTAAATAAACGCGTGTTTTATTTATCAGGTACATCTGACTGATTTGTCTGTCATGTTCATACAGACCACTCTTCTCACATACACAAATCGTTTTGAGTTCAGGTCACAAAGGGCAAATTATAGATTTTTAAAACAATACTGCTAAGGGTAAGTTTAGAGTTTTTCCAAGTCTCTTAATACATTATTTCTAATGCCGAATGTACATTGAGTTAGTGGTTGCTTTAATTATTCCTCCTGTCCGTGCTGGCTGTGAAGTTGTCCCTTCTGGATCCCTTTGTTTTGCATAGATTGCAACATGACATGAATGTGACACACTAAATGTTACCATTAAGTTAGAGGGATTTTGAAGTCTGCTGACCATAACTTGCCACTCTTTAAAAATACAAACATGCACGGCGGTATACAGTTTTTGGCAGTAACATCCCCCTGAAATGTCAGCTGAGAAGCAAGTCTGGATTATATTGTCACGACAATATGTTACCAACTTTATAGTAAGGGAACACACACTAGAGTGGTCAAATGATCAGACAAATCCACAGGTAATTTTGTAAACCTAATTACTTGTAAAATGTAAAGGAATGTATGTGAACTTTGCAGAAATCAAGTGTCACCACTTGCACTGTACAGATCTCTGATAGGCTAATGTGCAACATTAACAGCCAGGGTACATTATTGAGTGTTTTCTAATTGGTATGAGAAAATTCCTAGTGTGAATCCATTTTTTTTTTCCATTGTGAATTGGAAAATGGTCAGTGGGCACCCTGAGGCTGTAAATTCAGTATCGCTGGTCTACAGTGTACAAATGTTTAAATGTCTGTCTGATAGCTGGTGTGACTGCAGCACACATGATCACACAGAAAACTTGGAATACACTTTATTAACATGTTTCACAAAGGTACCACATATTTCTATATCAAGTGCAATAGATTTAAGTGTTAAACTATATGAGTTTTATTTTAATGTTAGAGTGGGATGGATGACTTTGTTCTCTTTCAGTATATTCTTTACTATGTGTATAGTGTGTACACTAAGTGTATGGAAATATCAAATGTATTACCCTGAGGTGCTAACTTGACAGTGCACTCTCTGGTACTGCGGGGAAGCGTTTCTCCGGCTGATGATGCCACAGCACTCCTTACTGTGGTAAAACCTGCAAAACAAGGCCATGGACAAACACATCAGTACCTCAGCATGCACCATCTGACATATTATGTGTATTTCATCAGTCAAATATAGATCCTACCTGTTAATACACAGCTCCTTGTCTATCTCCCCCAGAGTCTTCCCTTTGGTCTCTGGTAGCATGAAGTAGAAGAAAACTCCAGCTGTCACGGCAATCAGCCCATACAACAGAAACATCCCTGACAGACCAATGGCATCTGTTGATTAAAGACACAGTTCACTCTCTGCTGGCTATCATTTCTCTTGTAACTAAGTCAGGAAAAACATGCCAGGAAATATGTTTAATCAATTAACCAGGCTCTACTAAGTTATCGGGTAGAAATAAGTAATAAGTTTATTTAGATTTTTAGACTGTACTTTCAAGCAGCAATACAATTTGACACTGGCATGTCTCTCACTCACACACTTAGTTTGGTTGTCCTTTTTCTCAGTGACTTGTCATGCCAAGAAAAGCTCAGGTGTAACTAATACCATTAATGGTTCCATTTCATTGAAGTGTCTCAGTAAGCCATGTCAGTGAGTGAACATACACAATACCAGGTCTCTGGAACTGCAACACCTAGGACCTAGGAGTGCAGCCATTATCAGTGCTATTAGTTACACGTGTTTGATAAGCCAAAATGTCCCCAGTGAAAAAGGTCTAATAGTACAGTGAGAGTGGTGACCTCAAATAACTCCCAACACAGCTCCACCCAACTTCTACCTGACTAGAGCTCTGATCAGCCAGGCTAAACACCTGTGGGGGTGTGCAGAGCCTTAAATGATGGTCTTCAAAATGTCAAATATTCAGATGCATTAGTGAACTTTAATTAACTTAATGTATTTTTTTTAAACTACTCAATTAGTCAATATAATTTAATACATTAAAAAAGCAATTATAATTAGATTAATTAAACTTTTATTAACTTTTTAAAAAAAAAACTCAAAGTAAAAAAAAGATTGCTAATTATATTTCTTTAAAAATAATGATTAATTGAAATTTAAAATGGACTCTCACAACTCATTTGCACTCTGCTTCATCTCTGCTAACTGTTTTGATTCAGTCTCACAGCTCTTGTCAAACTCATTTCAGACGCAGGTAGCGGTTTCCAGTGAAAAACCTCTGATGAACCCACTGCACACTACCCAACACCAAATGGCTGAAAAAGTTAGAGAGTAGCTGGCGAACATAGCGGAGCATTTAGCAGCTGAAGAGCCAGATATTTTTCTCAGTCAGAGTTGGTGGAGACCAAAACAGAGCTAAAAGGAGAGTGAATGTTGGACTTAAATTCATCAGGTGGACAGAAACATGACTCCAAATAAATGCTGACGTTGCTCTGTGTCTGTTGGATGTGTAATGAAGTACTGTTTGCTAGCAAGGTTGCCATATCTACTTAAAAGGTGATAATATGTTCGTTAAGTAAGTAAGTTGCACAGATTCTTTTGATCTAACACACAAGATTGGATTTTAAAGTTGGTAATCAGACAGATTCAATAGGACATTTACTCGGTAAACATTTTGAGTTGTCAATCAGTGAAAAACACTTTTATAATTAATCACTGGCTGCGTTCCATATGGCTTTTCCTGGTTCCAGGGCACTGGTATTATTATTGGTGACTGACTGGCTTATTCAGAAATGTTAATGGAACAGAACCATCATTAATGTTATTAGTTACACCTGCGCTTTTCCTACTGTGACTAGTCAAAATGTCCACGGTGAAAAGGGTGTAGGGGAACTCACCGATTAAATTCAAGAAAGTGAATGTAACCAACAGGTTGGCAGCCCAGTTGAAGCAGTTGGTGAATGCGAATGCCCTTCCTCTGATAGCAACTGGAAATATTTCACTCAGCAGAAGCCAGGTCACTGGTCAAAGACAAAAAAAGATTAATTTCCCATCTCTAATAACCCACTAGAAAAGGTGAGGCTACGTTGGATAATGTTATTTTAAAGAGAGTAAAGCGAGGCATCTTTGCATGCTAGCAGCTCCAAAATGCTTATTAATTTAGGCTGATAGTATGGTTGTATTTTAATAAATCTTGCCTTGTGTAGCTTTAAAGCAACATTATGCAACTATTTTACCTTAAAATAACGGTAATAGAGAATGACGCCTCTTTCATTCCCACTCTCCCCTCTTTACGGCACTACATCACACACGAGTCTAGCTCGGTATTCTCAGTACGGACATCATGGCAGAATCCAAGAGATCGAAGAGGACGTTGACAGAGGAAGCTAAGAGAGAAAAAGAGAGACCGAGCAAGAGGCCGGACTGGCTTTTAGTCTTTGACGAGAGCGTCGCAAAATAAAAGGCTCCAAGACCGACGCCGAGCTGGCCTTCTTGCTGTGGGACTAGTATAATATTAGCTGGCTTGCTATGTCTTGTGTGGTTGCACTTGCTTGATGTTTGGCTGTGTTAGAAAAGTTGTCGTCTAGTTTTTGATCATAAGCCCACCAAATCCAAATCCTTCAACATATCAGCAAATGCACGTGTACAGCTGTCCATGAGGGTGAATTGAACTCGGGGCGTCAAGTCGCAAACAATACAAATTCTTGCATAATGTTGCTTTAAATGCACAATTTGGAATAAAAACTGTTATATCTATCTAAACTTAAAAAAGACCAATGCTGAGTGAATATACACACTTGGTCCAAATCCAACAGAGTATGCGCTGACAACAGCCATCATACACACGAAAATAATCCAGTTCACAACTGTGCCATGGACGCTAGGAGAAGATGCCAGAGGAGTGTCCAGTGGTTGCTGTCTAACTACATCAAGTTCTTCATCTTCATCTTGTGTGTTGTTACTGAGGCTCTCATCAAAAAGGGTGTCAAAAGCTGACTGATTACCAACAGTTACATGAGGTACATATGTTCTGTTAACGTTGAAGTCCTGAGAATTACAAGTGCTCTTAGCATTCATCAACGAATGTCCACTGAGGAGTCCAATGGTTATCAGACATAGCGCCATAACAGAGCATCCACTGATGAGCAGAGGCCTCCTGCCCACCCTGTCTGAAAACACCATGGAGGTCAGAGTAGCAATCACTTTGACTAAGCCCAAGCCCACAGACGCCAGCACTGCCGAGGCATTGCTTTGAAACCCCACTGAATGGAAGATGGTGGAGGCGTAGAAGAGAACATTCGGCTGGCCTGTGAACTGCTGAAAGAGCACCAGTCCGAGGCCAATGACAGTCCGAGTCCTCATGTTGTCTTTACGCTGGAAAAGGTACATGCTGTTGTAGTGGACCTTCTTGTTTTCCAAGCTGGAGGTGACTTGTGAGTCATCTGCTTCTTGGTTTTCGATGGTGCTCATGAGGTCTCTTTCAGTCTGAAAGCAATCTCTATGGCGTAAAGATTCCTTAGTGCTGGACTGAAGAAACAAGATAGAGACCAGCTGAATCAGAGTCGGTACAACGGCTAATCCAAACATCCACTTCCACCCTCTTTTAGAGTCAGACAGGATGTAGTTCATGGCATAAGCTGCCAGGATGCCCACAGTGATCCCAGCTTCGTACAGTGTTACCAGGAAGCCCCTGCGGTCGGGAGTAACCATCTCGGACACAAATATGCAGCAGGACATGGAGGATATACACATGGCGAAGCCCACTGTGATCCTGCCCACCACCAGTGCAGAGTAGGAGCTGATGAGCAGGACCAGGCTGCCGGTCAGGATTAGGACATTGCTGAGGAGGATAGAGTTCTTGCGGCCATGATAGTCGATCAAGCAGCCGCCCACGATGGAGGCCAGCAGAGCTCCTATTAACAAAGAGCTGACCAGAGCCTCCTGCTGGACACAGGAGAGTCTGAACTCTGCCTTGAGCTGCAGCAAAGCACCTGAGATGATGCCCAACTCATAACCAAAGACCAGGCCGCCCAGAGTGGACACCACACTGGCCAACAGGGGGATGGAGTTACCTAGGAGGAAGGAAACATTCAGATGGTTTACTTTTTGAGAAGAGCACTTTTAACAAAAGACATACATTTACACACCAAAATAATCTCTATAGTGAATGTATGAATTTTCATGTTAATGTTTCAACCTCATGGTAATGTTTAATACTTTGCTGTGAGACTGTCAAATGGACCAACAGTGCTAAAGCCAGTATCGAGATGCAGTACCACTAATGGCCACTCCATAAATATCCATTCAAAAAAAGAAATACAAAGTCTTTTTTTCTTCAAGACAATATGATCCCAGTAACAGATTTTACTTCCTCGTGGCCAATTAAAAAATACAGTTTCATTATGGCTTAAAGAGAAGTACATTTTAGAGCTTGTTTGATAAACAGAAGTCTCAGTTTATCAATTAAAATAAAGTATGTCTCTTAGTTTACAGTATCATATTGTAGTTAGTTTTCAAATGAATGATACACATTCATCACTCCAACTGCTCTGCAGCTGCTCCTCACATTAACCTGTGAGTCTTTCATGTGTAGTATCTATTTACAGAAATGTAAATGAGGGAGACCGAAATCCAAATGAAAGCTTTGAAAGCTTCAGAATCGAAATGAACGATTCCTCTGTCTTCCTTTCACATGTGGAAAAATTAAGCTTAGAACAGTTCCTTTCTGACTGCAGATACAGTCCATCCGTAAAACCTGACAAAGAGTTTCGCTTTCTTTGCATTTTATCTGTCACACAACTTACTTTACATCAGAGTAAAAATAAACACTTTGCAGGGTACAAAACTGCTTTACAATGGAAAATCACTCATTTACAAATAACTTACCCATTGCCTCTGCCCTGTTACGTACACATTCCAGTCAGGCTGTGCAGGACTGGATTCATTTGCTAGAAGATATCCTCTGTGAAATATAAGCAAAACACAAAATATTAATAATAATACAGACAATCTCCAGTTCCTGCAGTGCTCTCCTGGTCTGGCACCGACTGGGTGTCTGAAAAGACAAGGGAGCCCACAAGAACCTGTTTCAGCCCCATCGCCATGACAACCATCTTGTTGATTGCCATGATTTCATTAGGGAGTCCACTTGAGATGGGCTCAACAAAACACACGGTTGTGTATCAATCAGTTAGCTTGTTTAAACTTATATCAACAACAAATATCCCATCAGCTGATAATGACAGAGCAGTGGGGAATTTAGTGTGTGCCTCTGAAACAACAGGAGGAAGCACCACCTCGACAGCTCAGATTTAAAAAGAACTGTTGCTCCACAGAAATGAACGGAGAGATGGAAGAGTTAAAACACACAGAGGACATTCCTCTTATATATTGTTTTGGTTCAGTACTGACTTATTGGGGTTTTAGCCCACTTTGGATATTTAAAACTCAAAACAATACATAGACAAACACACAAAATATGCCATTAAAGGTGGGGTAGGCAGTTGTCGTCATTGCGCAAAAATGTCATAATAACCATCCAGCAAATTGTAATTCAAGTGGTCTGAGAGAGAACCTCTACTTCTGCCCCTCCTCTTGGCTCTGTTTTCAGGCTTCAGAAAATCTATCCCGTGACAGGAGACTTTGACCAATCACAGGTTGTTTCAGAGAGACGATGTGTTCATATTGGATAAGCTACAAATGCAGATGCGCGTGCGCTTCCCTTCAAACGGTGAAAGCCCGATTCAATGGCGGAAAATCCTGCAACTTGTGATACATTTCCAATACCTCCTTTGTCTACAGCGGCGTACAGAACAAAATGGTGCTCGTATCGACGTGGCAAAGAGGCATGATGACAAACAGTGGGGAATAACTTTTGAGGGGGGACGGTGGTGTGTGTGGTATACTAGCCTCTCATCCCACTGCTGGACGGCGTTGCAGCTGCCTCTGAAGCCCGGGGACGCTCTGCTCTGCAGCTGCGAAGCGCTGGAGGGGCGTCTTTGAGAAGACAAGTCACGGCGGGAGGGACCACGGTCTCGGAGTGGAGAGTGAGCACTACGAGGCATAAGGTTTCGCAGGGTAACCGACTCCTGCGGCTGCCGGTCGAAGTTGTGGGTTTGGTGGGAGGGGCTTAGCGGAGTGATACAAGGCAGCAGAGAGAGGCGGAAGGTTTTGCATAGGTTGCACAGATTTTGCCTACCCCAGCTTTAACTGTCACTGTAAAGGTTCCTGTTCGGCTTATAGCATCATTCAACTCAAACAGAGAAACCACTATATTTTACCAATCCTTGTGTCCCTACAATGACTTTCAATTCCTTTTAGAAATGTATTTGATAACTTCTAAAGCCATTATGACACTTGCACCTAGTTATAGTGCTGAGCTGTTAAACCCGTTTGTCAACAACCAGCCATTTCGTATTGCACTTCCAGAAAGTTGGGAAACTTGCGAGAGGCTGATAAAAACAAAGGTTTGTCAAAATCAAAGCAGCAGGGGCTGGGATATTCGGACTTCAGTCCCTAGCAGGGTCAAGATTCAAAAATGCTGGATCCTACATTTCCCACAGTGAAGCTCAATAGCATCTTACACACCTGATTTTCAACCTCCATACTTTTTGTAAGTTTGTAACACAGGCCTTCTGTACGGAGCCCCGGAGTGGCCATAGAGAGAGGAAAAAAATGTGTTCCCACATTTTGATTAATTCAACAAGGCTCTCTGTATATACACTCGTCTCGTGTTGTCTCCTTTTTTCTCCCTAAGGCCAAATCATTCAAAGGTTGAGCCAACATGGTCAAGAAGTCTTAAAAGTGCCTAAGAATAATGGAGAGTTTGAACATGACAACTAAGCAAAAATCTTCTGCTGATGAAGACTGCGTGATAGGGTTGAAAGTTCCAGAACAAGCAAGTAAGTGGACCTTAAGTGGAGATTGTTTTGTCAACTTTGATCATACTATCTTAGCTTTTTATGTGTTTCTATGTATTATTTTTGTTTCATTGTGATTATTTTGTATTTTACTATTTCCTGGTGTTTATTTTATCTGATTGTTTTATTTCACTGCATTTTGTAAAGTATTTTAGTTAAAAAAGTGCTACATTATTACTATAATATAATAATAATAATAATAATAATATGGGGGGGTTCTGTAGATAGAAAACAACTAAATATGAGCTATTTATGTTTTCTGATGTTGTTAAAGGATTATTTACATTGACAGGGATTATAGTGAAGCATTCCTAATGAAAAGAATCACATTCCAATAACAATATGATATGTTTGCTTTAGGGCTGCACCTAATGATTGTTGTCAATTTAATTGTCAATCAGTCAACTTATTGTATAGTTTGCTCTGATATGTGTCCCTTTAAAATCCATCAAAACATTAACATTTATTTAGCACTTAAATCAAGTTTACAATGTGCTCTATATAAATGCAGAAAACTACAAGACAAATATTAGTACAGGTCTCATACATAAGCCCTTATATTGTGAAGTGGGCAAGAGTGGAAGCTGGTTAATCCAGTGGTGAAGGAAGCATTTAGGTACTTTAGGTATTATTAGCAAAATGTACTCATGCAGTAGAATGGACCCTGTCAGTATTATAATATGGACATTTTATGATTATTAGGCTACTGAAGCATTTTAATGGCAAGTCAGGGGCGAACTACTTTACTACTTTTGTTGTGTTGTTAGTTTAAAATAGTAATGTATCATATTTTATGAGCTTTTTATATGTTTTGTATGAACATTCTTAATCTGCAAAGTAATCAGTAACTGCTGTCAGATAAACGCAGGGGAGTAGAAAGTACAATATTTCCCTCTGAGCCGTTGTGGGGTAGAAGCATAAAGTGGCACACAATGGAAATACTCAAAATTGTACAGTACTTGAGTAAATGTACTTAGTTATAATTCCGCCACTATCTATCTCACCATAATCGATTCTTTGCCTGACCAGTTATCTTTACAGCCCTCATTGTAAACTGTCCACAGTTCCAAATAACCCAGTGTCTGTTGTGGACAATAGACTTGAGTCGATGGGAATGTAAGCTGTTGTTCAACGGGACAGACGCGTGCAGCAGTCTGCTCCATCGCTTTGTTTGTAACAGTGCTATGAGCTCTGAGGTAGACACTTTAATCCGCTGTGAACTTCTCTATTTTCGGCTATGAGACATGGGAAGAGAAATGGACTCACCGTGAGCAGCAGAGGGGATTATAGGCTGTAGAGAGAGATGCTCCTTGAAAACTCCTGGCCCTTCAGGAAATTTGAGTTCACTACGTGGCAGCAGTGTCAAGTTGCAAGGGGAAAAACTTCTTGGCGACGTTTTGACGCCAGAGGTCGACAACCGTGCAATTGTCCCAAGATGGAAAGCCCCCAAAGAGGCTCTACACACCGCCCACAGCTCAGCACGAAGGCAGGGTTAAGGCAGAGATTCCCAACCAGGGGTAGCCTACGTGGAAAGATTGTGAAGAATTTATTTGAAATTATGAATCGATTAAAAGAATATATCCACATATTTAGACAGCTGTAACACCGGAATGCTACCTGTTGCAATTATGTAAGAGTGAGTGAAAACTAGTTAGCAAGCAGCACCGAAGTCTAAACAGGTGGCTAAAAGCAATTGATATGGTTGAAATAGTTAGCTACAAGTAATGGATAAACGTTGAAGCATTCAACCTAAATAGCGGGATTGACACTTCAATGGTATGAAAAAATGATTGTAACAATATCTACTTTTATATAATCAATAGTCTTATACATTTGGGACATAATAGGTTGCAATGGATTAGTGAGTTCATTTGGCAGGACTGTGGGGGCACCTAGACCAAAAAGGTTGGGAACCACTGAGTTAAAGGGCCAGTCAGTAGTTTTAGTTACCACACCTGTCCACAGAAATGCATCAGTAATAATAATCCAACAATAATATAACACTGCTGCATAATGAGATTTTTGAAGTACATTTTGCTATTAATACTTACTTATGTAGTAGTTCCATATTTTTACCTAAGTATGATTTTGAATGCAGGACTTTTGCATTGTAGCATTTCCACTTCCACTGAGGTAACTATCTGAATACTTCTTCCACCACTGTATGACTGAAAATATAGACGTGTCTTGGCAAATAGAATACTGCTTGCATGGCCTCCTTATGCCTCTTTCACTGATTACATTTTTCACTCCGCCCTCTCTGTAATTTTAAAATATTTATTTTAACATAACTGCACCAATGTCTTTTAAAGTCATGTTTGTTGATGTTCTGTTCTTAATGTCTGTCCTCAATAAATTGTCTTGTTTTGTTTGTAATCTATGCTGTGTGGTGAAGCCAAAGACAATTTTGCACATAGTGAAGGATAAAGTTCATAACTAACTGACTAACACCTTTTTACTGTTTGTGTTTTTTGGGTTTAGAGCAGGTACATCTTTTTTGTTAAGATTCTTCCAACAGCAGAGTAATACAGTAGTAGTACTATACTAAGAGTACAATAGCAGCAGCAGTAGTCCTAATGGTAGTCATACTAGTAACAGTAATAGTAGTAGCAGAAGTATTAGCAGGTAAATAAAGTAGCAGCAGTAGCCAAGTCATAATGATAATTTGTGTAGTAGCACTATCAATAGTGTTAGTAACAGTAACTCCAGAGGTAGCAGGAGCAGGTTTATTGTCATTATTTATATTATGTATAAAAATAATCATTATTATCCGTTTATGTGCTCTCTGTAGTGACATTCTCTGTCCTCTTGTTTCTTGAATTTTCCCGCATCACAGTCCCTTCCTGTTCCTCCTTCAGGATGTAAATATACCAACAGGTACTCTGTTTAATTAATAGAAGAATATGGTAGTAAAATGTTGGCCTGTGAATAAATAATGGTGAAAACACTGGCCCATGGCCTAACTGCTGACCCATGACATAGGACAAGACACTTTATGGGATAAACATCACTAAAAGGGTTATTAGACTACCTTTACCATAATCCATCCATCCATCCATCTATTATCTATACCGCTTATCCTCAGAGGGTCGCGGGGGGGCTGGAGCCTATCCCAGCTAACACTGGGCGAGAGGCGGGGTACACCCTGGACTGGTCGCCAGTCAATCACAGGGCTGACACATAGAGACAGACAAACATTCACACTCACAGTCACACCTACGGGCAATTTAGAATCATCAGTTAACCTGCATGTCTTTGGATGGTGGGAGGAAGCCGGAGTACCCAGAGAGAACCCATATGAACACGGGGAGAACATGCAAATTCCACACAGAAAGGCCGCAGCCAACCGGTAAGGTCCAACCGAGAACCCTCTTGCTGTGAGGCGACAGTGCTAATCACTGCACCACCGTGCCTTACCATAATCTATTAGGGTATAATTAAAGGTAGCAATATTAAGTCGTTAATTAAAGTTATATCTAAGCATCCTGCCTCCTAAATTAAAAGTAAGCGAAACGTGACGCATAAAATTAAGCAATTGGATGGAGCATTAGTCTAAATAAATATGTTGTTACATAGATTTAGGGATGGTTAACGTAAGAAGTAACTGGTAAAATGTTTCTTCTCCTTCAGCCATGTCAGCGTGTCGTTGCCTTCTGTAGAAACTGATTTAGTTAAAATAATCTGGAGGATTTTTTTTGTTGTTGTTTTTTGTTTGTTTGTTTCCTGCAAAATCTCTTGTTCCAAACTCCAGTCTAGTTGGTGGCGGTAATGCACCTCTAAGTTGGTTTGCCAACTGCTAAATAAACACTAAAGAAGAGTTCCTCTTGTAGTTTGTGTGTATTCATCATGGTGGCCGCTAGGTGGCAGCTTGTAGAAACAGTGCAGAGGAAGCAGTCGGAGAGCAGACAGTAGAAGAAGACGGAAGTAAACACGGCCCAGGAGGAGAGCATGGCGGTTCCAGAGTTCCTCAGTAAAGCAGAGTTATTAAAACAAGGAGCAGAAGCCAGGGTGTACCGGGCAGAGTTTCTGGGAAAGCCGACTATTGTGAAAGAAAGGTTCCCGAAACGCTACAGACACCCGGTGCTGGACGAAAAACTGACACACCGCAGGACGGTACAGGAGGTCCGCTCCATACTGCGCTGCCGGAGAGCAGGCAAGTTTAACAGGAGCCAGCTCTGCTGGTCTGGACCCAGTACTGTAGAGGTTTGAGTCGCCTTTATCAAGAGCAGAATACTTAGTAAATTAATACGGTTAAATAAAAGTAGCTAAATTAACTTCAGCTACTTCCAGCTAGCCTTAACACGAGCGTGCTAGCTATATACTGCGAACCGTGCTGGTGTTGTGGGACCCTTCAGATTCTGTGACATTAGAGGCTGACCAATTAATTGCCGGGTCAGAAGGGAGGGGGCAACTACGGGGCCAGGTAGGCTAGGTGTCATGAAAAAAAACAGCAATGATTCGAGAACACTAATTCACTAGCACTAGTTCTTTACCCTCCTCTTTGACACCTCCACGGCACCGAACTCAACCGTAGACTATTGCAAAAATTACGGCCGCAGTATGGGTCTAAAACGAAACATTTAAGTGTAGAAGAATATGTGTAGGCCTACTTACTCATTTTGTTAAATACAGCCTGCTTAAGTCCACAAGGACTTTGCTGATTAATCTTTCCAATGTCTTTCTGATTAATCAATTCATAGTTTTAGTTTATAAGATGTCATAAAATAGGGAAAAATGCAGATGACCTGGAGCCCAACTTAACATCTTCAAGTTCATATCGCTTGTTTTGTTTCAACAGCAGAATAAAACCCAACAATAATCAATCTACAATGACATAAAACAGAGAAAAGCAGCAAATTCTCACATTTGAGAATCTGGAACCAGTCCCACATACACTGTCCTGCTGCCCCAAATACTCACTAGAGCACCAAATGTGGATTAATTCACCACTGAAAATAGTGCCCAACAAATGCACAATTTCCTCCTGTTTGCATAACATTTTAAAAAAATTACAGTGACCAGCTGTTTTTGGAAATTCATGTCCTTTAAAAAAAAAAAAAAAAAAGAACTATATATTTGTGAGCTGTTTTTAAAGATTTCTATCTTCAGTAGGAACTAATGGTCTTGGGACTCAGAGCAAAATATAGAATAACATCATCATCATCCTTTAATACTAGAAAACAGGTTTATAGTTTTAATGAGTTGCTTCAGCGCCCATAATACAGTTTGTTAAATCAGACTCTCCTTGAACTTCTCTTCTCCTCAGGCATATCTGCCCCTGTAGTCTATTTTGTGGACTACACATCCCACTGTATTTTCTTGGAGGAAATCGTGGGTTCCTCGACTGTGCGTGACCACATTGCATCCGCTCAGCAGTCTGACTCATGTAAGGAGCCGGAGCTGGAGCTGCTGGCTGAGAGGGTGGGCCAGATCCTGGCCAAAATGCACGACGAGGATGTCATCCACGGAGACCTGACCACCTCCAACATGCTACTGAGATGCGGCCTGGAGGACGGGGAGTCCGACCTGGTCCTCATCGACTTTGGCCTGAGTTACATCTCTGCTCTGCCGGAGGATAAGGGAGTGGACTTGTACGTGCTGGAGAAGGCTTTCCTCAGTACCCACCCCAACACAGAGGCGCTGTTTGAGAAGCTGCTGAAGAGCTACGCAGCATCATCCAAGAAGTCGTCAGCCGTCATTAAAAAGCTTGATGAGGTTCGGTTGAGAGGGAGGAAGAGGTCGATGGTGGGATGATGATCCTTGCTGTGTACAGGGACAAGCCTCTCTGGAAATGGTGTATCTAAAAACATGTTAGAATTACAAAGCTGTTATTGTGCAGAAAGACTGTGGTATGTAAAGTATCGTCCTAAAATAAACAACTGTTTTGTAAGAAAATACAAAGAAGTTTTCTCGTACAGAAGACCGAAATAAAAATGTCACATCCAAAGTCAGACTACATGCTCATTAGTGGGACACATATCAGCTTCTTCACATCCATTATTGCAGATATTGTGGTCGCATGTACTAAGACTCTACATAGAAATAAGTGTCTGTTGCCCCACTTTACTACAGAGCAAGACATTACAGTAAGTGGGCTTGGCTTTGGTGCATTTCAGGTCAAAAGATATCTTGACGTTGAGGATAAAATCAGGCTGAATTTGGTTGAAAAGTAAAAGTCTTTAACTTACATATAACTACTTTTTCTGTTGAACAACAATGGTTATATGTAACCTTGATGTTTATTCTAACCTCAGTTCCTTAGACACCTTGTGACCTGAAAGACACTGATTGAAATATATTAAGATATCCTTTAAATCCCAGTAAACTGCACAGTCATCTAAAAAACAAAATTGCATGCATTAACTTTGAGCAAAGAATCTGATGAACGTATGTTAGGAAGGGATCAGTCCTCATTCTGCGCAAAAATACATTCCAAAGTTTATCTGGACTTGATATGACGCTTCAGCAGTCTTGAGTTAAACAAATCAAGTTTTGGGTGGCTGTGGCTCAGAGGGTAGTGCGGTTGTCCATTAACCCCAGGGTTGGTGGTTCGATCCCAGCTCCACATGTCGAAGTGTCCTTGGGCAAGACACTGAACCCTAAGTTGCCCCCGGTGGAGGCCAGCATGGCAGCTGTGTCCCCATTGGTGTGTGAATGGGTGAATTAGACTACTGTTAGAGCTTAGATTACTGTTACAGCGCTTTGGGAACCAATTCAACGGTTGAAAAGCGCTATGTAAGTAAGAGTCCATTTACCATCAAGTGGTTATCTTCAAAAGTTACTGTCTTTTTAGAAAGAAGTCCCTCTTTGAATTTCCCCAGAAGTGCACACAACAAAATCTATTTCAATGTACGCATGGGCACGAGAACCTGTCCTTAAATGGCCAGTTTTCAAGTCATGATGTATTGGTATTTGTTTTTCTTCTACCTTACAGACAGCCACTGGTTTCTATATATTGCAGTATTGTAGAAAAAAATCAATACTTGCCCCTCACACAGAACATTAAATTTAATTTTTGTCAGAGTGTACGGTAATACTGTATATGCACTGCAGACTTTGCAAATCAGAGTCCATGTTTTGACTGCATTGATACTCTAGGATAATACAACTTTTACTAAACCAAAATCATGCATAATGTTCAGTGTGATGTTTTTGTGCTTGCTGTATGTCACTGCCTACATTTACAAACCACAGATGGAACCCCAGGTAGTTAAGATGCATACCATATACTGTAACCGGTAATGTACCCAATAATGATAATAAAGAGGAACCAAGAACTCTTTTGCAGTTAAAAGAAAGCCAAAAAAAAAGAGGTTGTGTCTCCCACATGAGCACCTCTCCTTTTTTTTTTAAACATGGCTGACTGTGTGAAAGTTCACTTGTATTATCAAAGTGCTTTGCTAATGAGCCGGTGTAGGTTGTAAATGGAAGGATGTTCCTTTGATTCTCAGCTGGCCGCAGGAAAAACCTGCATGTGATGATGAGTGAGATTCACAGTACTGCGATAAATGCAGATGATTCATCTTGGTGACAAAGACGTATTATTGACTTATGAGTATACATAATGTGTTACTGGGAGTCCCAGCAGATTGTTGATGTGAGTCTTGAGGATTTCAGCACGTGTATTTCTGCAGAGTGGCATGCAGGCGGTTCCAGCCACAGGTCAAAGTCCAGGAGGAGGTGCATTAGAACAACACAGCATGGTTGACAAGTAATGAGCAGCCAGGTGAATATTTACCAGCCAAGCCCTACTCTACATGTTCAGTGACCCAACCACCACGTGATCTTCAGACAAGGGAATCTGAACGAGACTGGGGTGTCAAAGTTTGCTTTCGCTTCATCATATGCTGACGACGTGACATTGGAGTCCAAATGGAGCACCTACAGAATATGAAAATAATGATTAAAGTCATGGTTATTGTTTTGTACTGTAGAGGTAAGCGTTTGTTTTTTGCACGGTTTATTGTCTTGTTTTCTTGCACTGCAGCTAATCCCTACTGTGTTTCCAGGTTCCTCATCTGACACGACAAGGAAGCTCAGTGTATTGGTGGGCACAGACGTGACTCTTAGCTGCCTGTTTGATAAAATGTCCAAGCTGGTGGAGTGGAGCACGCTCACTATTGAGTGGAACATGGTGGATAAACATGCAGAGAAGAGCATCGTGTACACTTTGGAGGATGGAAGAGCACATGGGAACAGAGATGGCTCTGTGGTGGATAAAATGTGGTTGCTACAAAGCGATGCATCTCTGCAGCTTCGTAATGTGACTGTGGGAGATGAAGGGCTCTACACCTGCAGAATTATCACACCTGTGGTCTACACAGAGGCCACTTCACTGGAAGTGCTGGGTATTCATCTATCTGTTTCTACTCTAATCTGTGTCACAGTATGGATTTAGAAACTAACTCAACATGTACTGATCTAGAAACACTGTCAGAGGTTTAGAAAGAATTTTCCCAAACCAGCTTAGAAATACAAATTCTCTTTCAGTTAATGAAACATTATGGAAATCCTATTTATTACTGAGAAAGGTCATACAAAGGTTTTATTTGCATTTCCATTTTGCTCCTAATGTCTTGGCTGGGTTTTTTCCCCCCTCGCAGTCGAAATAATTTGCCTTCTTGCTAAGAGTTGGATGAGGTAAATATGAAACTACAGTTATCAGCTGGTTAGCTTAGCACATAGACTAGAAACAGGGGGAAGCTATTAGCCTAGCTACGTCCAAAAGTGACAAAATCCACCAAACCCTCTGAAGCTTTCAACGGTTCCCTCCTTTTCCAGTCTAAACTAAGCTAAGCTAACCAGCAGGTGGCTGTAGCATCATTCAAAAGCAAATAAGCATATTTCCCAAAATGTTGAACTATTTCTTTAAAGCAGCATTAACTGATTTTTTGTCAACTGGGGGCAGCAGATCAAGCTTTAATCACAATATTGACATATTAGTCAATTCAATTCAGTTTTATTTATATAGCGCCATATCATAAAGTTATCTCAGGGCACTTTTTTATAAAGAGCAGGTCTAGACCGACTCTTTATGTTTACAGAGACCCAACAATTCCCACCAAGAGCAGCACTAGGAGACAATGGCAAGGAAAAACTCCCTTTTTAACAGGCAGAAACCTCGAAGCAGAACCAGAACCAGAACCAGGCTCTGGGTGGGCGGTTGTCTGCCTTGACCGGTTGGGTTGAGAGAGAGCGAGAGAGATAGAGAGAGGGAGAATATAGTAGTACAGTACAGTTTTACATACAGATGTAAATAAATAGCAGTGCTAATGGTATTGATGTTAACATTAATAAAAATCATACTAATAGTAATACTAATAATAAGACCAAGAGCAACAATAGCAGCAGCAACTGCTGAGCAGGAACACGGGGGCAGCAGGTGGCCCACAACCACAGATCTAGACTCTGCAGCTCCGGAGGCAGAAATACCTGCAGAAAGCAACAGAAGGAGAGAGAAAGAGGAGAGAAAGGGAAGCAGTCGA